>VSMD01124173.1:0-107054 GCA_008750895.1 Mirza zaza
GGCCTCGCGAGCGTCCTCCTCTTCGCCCCCCCGCGTCTGGGCGTCCCGCTGCGCCCTGCGGCCTTGCGAGCGTCCTCCTCCTCGCCCCCCCATTCTGGGCGTCCCGCTGCGCCCTGCGGCCTCGCGAGCGTCCTCCTCTTCGCCCCCCCGCGTCTGGGCGTCCCGCTGCGCCCTGCGGCCTTGCGAGCGTCCTCCTCCTCGCCCCCCGCGTCTGGGCGTCCTCGCGCCTCGCTCGCCAGGGTCTGGTGACGCGCCCGGGCCTGAGTGGGGGTGGGGCGTCCCCCGGGTCCGTGTTCTTGAAGCGACTTTGTGGCCAAGTCCCTGGACAACACGAGAGGAGTATGGGTCCGTCCGCCCTGGTTGGGAAAGGAGTCTTCCGTGTTGGACGGTTCCGATGTCGTGCATGTGTCCCCTTAATCAGAGGCAAAAATGGGACCTACTCAGTATCACATAGGATTTCTCTGGGGAGGACAAAAGACATATTTTCCATAAAGAACTTGACTGTCTTGTTAATACTCAAATACTCTGCTTCTTTTTCATTAAGTGCAGTTTTCTATGTAAAAACCTTTAAACTTGTAATGCGAAAGTTAAATGTAACAGTATAATAAACGGTCAACCCCAAAACATTTGTTTGTTTTGTAATAAGCTTGGCAACTTGATATTTTATCCTCCTTAACTGTGGCACGTAGCAAGGCTGTTAAATAAGCCTTGTTATATTTTAAACACTTGAGGGCTTCCTGTTTATTATTTAATGTAAATATATTTAAATGTTTATTTTAAAGATTTAAATGCGTGCTCAATTTGCTCAAAATACAGCGGTGCATAATGTGGTAATGAAGCTCCACCTCCCAAATAAAACCAGCCTTAACTGATGCTTAACTCCAGGCTGGACTTTATGCTGGAGCAACAGTGCATTATCGAAAAACATGGTAACTCTTTATTTACAACTTGTTTTTAACACTTCAAATTGTCTCCTGATTCAGTTATCTGTTCAGGCTGTTTAGAAGGAAATCATTCTTCCCTTTAACTGCATTCTAAGGGTATATCATGTTTATTTAATCAATTCTTTGTGATGGTTGTTTAGTCTGTTACCCAATATTCACTATTATAAAAAAATATATAGCAAATTGTCCACACATCTTTTGCATATCTGTGTGATTATTTCTATGGCACAAATGCCCAAATAATACAATTGCCCAGTTAAAATGTTGATAGATGCTAACAAGTAGCCTTCAGGAAGGCTATATCACTTTATGCTGTTTCTTAACATCCATTCCAATACCAGAGAGCATGCATTTTGATAACTGATTAATAAACTGAAATGCTTAAGGTTAAACACCAAATTATACACCATTACTATTATACAATTACTATTCATGTTCTAATGGAAAGAAAGTGGCCCATACATATATTCATTCAGGAAACTTTTATTAAAAACCTGATGCGTGACAGATATCATTCTAGAGGCTGGCATGATAACAAGGAATAAAAGAAATAAAAAATCTTGGCCAGGCACGGTGGCTCACACCTGTAATCCTAGCATTCTGGGAGGCCGAGATGGGAGGATGGCTTACACTCAGGAGTTCCAGACCAGCCTGAGCAAGAGGGAGACCTCGTCTCTACTACAAATAGAAATAAATTAGGCAAACAACTAAAAATAGAAAAAATTAGCCAGGCACAGTGGCCCGTGCCTGTAGTCCCAGCTACAGGCTGGGAGGCTGAGGCAGGAGTATTGCTTGAGCCTAGGAGTTTGAGGTTGCTGTGAGCTAGGCTGATGCCATGGCACTCTAACCCAGGCAAGAGAGTGAGCCTCTGTCTCACAAAAAACAAACAAACAAAAAAAGAGAGAGATAAAAATCTCCACTGTAGTATAATCAATTGTTAAGAAACAATGGGGCACTTAAGGACATCTAATAAAAAGGACTCCTGGCAAAGCACGGGCAGAGTTGGTGAGGCACCCTGTGACTAGTGACAGTGGAGCCATATCACCAGCAGGCTTGATGTGTCGGGGGAAGGGAGCCAGACCTAGCAGAAAAGACCACACCAGTAGGTTCCATCCTCTAATGTCCTGTCCCCTAGTGAGCATTTATGTCCTCCACCCACTCTGTGCCATTCCACATATTCTCCTGCAGTGTTCCTTGGCAATTTTCCAATTATATTCTTTCCTATCCCTGATCTGCCAGTCAACTCAGTGAGCCATTTGTCATGCATCAGTATGACTCTAAACTCAGGACATATCTCCTTCCACACAAAATGGACAACCAAATATACCTGCCAAAACTCTGCTGGGTAGGAGATTTTCTCTTTACCATAGCCTTTCAGGGCCTCCCCTGAGTAGAACATACTTCTGGCCTGATTTTGTGGACTTCATTTCAAATGTTAATTAATTTTCGAAGATGTTTCAGTGCTATTCTGGTTTATTTTACTAGTGTGCCGACCAGAGACCCAACTGACACCTAGGCAGAATCCCACACCAGTGTTCAGTTCTCGAACCTTTTGTTGTGTTGTTTCTTGTTGGCTTTATGCATGAGCCACTCAGAGTTCTGCCCATGAGTTCACACACAGATTTAGAAAGTTCTTTTCTCTAGTCCTCTTCTTGCTATAATCTTCCCCTTGTCATCACTTGGGAGGGGCGTCCTTTTTTCTTACAGGGTGGTAAGGACAGACAGAAATCTGTGAACAGTGTCTGCAGTTGCAACATCCATTGTGGAGGGAGAGGGACACCAGCTTGTTATTGCAGGATGGGGACGGAAGACGAGGATTTTCCCACAGCCGCTGAGGCTTATCAGCTGAAGAGGCTTGGGTGCCACCTAGTTATTGAAGGGAGAAGATAAAAAATCCATTTTCCCTCACAGTCTCCATGGCTGTAGATGGTGCTACCTCATCATAACTTGTCAGGGCTGACTGCCTGGACTCCATGCACAATCTCCATGGCTTGGGAGTGCTATCTTCCTGTTATTACAGGGTGGAGATGGAACACAGGGATTTGTCCACAATCTCCGTGGCTTTGGTGCCCAGTAACAGTCAAAGGAGGGGGAATGTTTGTTCATGACATTTTCCTGAGTGGGCAGGAATAATCAAAATGTTTTTGTCCCACTGGGTTGCCCTTGATCTGATCCTTTTGCTAGAAAGAGTGGGATTTTCTGGAGGCTTTTCTTTTTATCTCTGCCCATTGGTGTTTCCAGGTTGCAGGTAATGTCCAGTGCCCAGGCAGTGATATATAGGAAGCAAAAACCAAAAACAAAAGGAAACAAAAAATCTGCAGGAAATCACTACTGGGCTTTCCTCAAATGCCAAGGGCCTTATAGAATTTGTCTTCTTCCCTTTGCCTTCAGAGTATTCCATCGGTTGCTTTATAAATGTTGTCCAGGGTTTTTTTTGTTGTAAATAGTGGCAAAAACAAGTGACATGTACTTACTTTAGCTAGTCTATAACCAGAACATTTGAGTCATTTAATTTTAGCCATTCTAATAGATGTGGTTTTCACTTGCATTTCTTGGATAGATAGAACGTTGAACATATTTTCCTGTCATTATTTGCCATTCGAAATTTCTGTTATAGTACATAGGAATATATTTAACTAAGGAGGTAAAAGACCTCTACAGGGAGAACTATGAAACACTGAGGGAGGAAATAGCAGAGGACGTAAACAGGTTGAAAACCATACCATGTTTGTGGGTTGGCAGAATCAACATTGTTAAAATGTGTATACTACCCAAAGTAATCTATAGATTTAAAGCAATCCCTGTTAAAATACCAACATAATTTTTCACAGATATAAAAAAATAATTTTATGCTTCCTATAGAACCAGAGAAGACCCCATATAGCAAAAGCAATTCTAAGAAAAAAGAATAAAATGGGAGGCATCAATTTACCAGACTTCAAACTATACTATAAGGCTATAGTAATTAAAACAGTATGTTATTGGCACAAGAACAGGGACATAGACCCTTGGAACAGAACTGAGAACCCAGATATAAAACCAGCCTCATGTAGCCATCTAATCTTTGACAAAGCAGACAAAAACATACACTAGGGAAAAGATTCTTTATTCAATAAATGGTGCTGGGAAAACTGGATAGCCATATGTAGAAGACTGAAACAGGACCCATACCTTTCACCTCTCACAAAAATCAACTCATGGTGGATAACAGACTTAAACCTAAGGCAGGAAACTATAAAATTTCTAGAGGAAAACGTTGGAACTACTCTTCTAGACATTGGCCTAGGCAAAGAATATATGAAGAAGACCCCAAAAGCAATCACAGCAACAACAAAAATAAATAAATGGGACCTCATAAAATTAAAAAGCTTCTGCACAAAGAACCTATCACAAGAGCAAACAGACAACCTGCAGAATGGGAGAAAATATTCACATGCTACACATCTGATAAAGGACTGATAACTAGAATCCATTTTGAACTCAGGAAAATCAGCCAGAAAAAATCAAACAACTCCATCCAAAAATGGGCAAAGGACTTGAACAGAAACTTTTCAAAAGAAGACAGAATAATGGCCAACAAACATATGAAAAAATACTCAACATCTCTAATCATCAGGGAAATGCAAATCAAAACCATAATGAGATATCACTTATCTTCAGTGAGAATGGCCTTTATCAAAAAGTCCCAAAACAATAAATGCTGGCATGGATGCAGAGAGAGAGGAACACTCCTACACTGCTGGTGGGACTGCAAATTAGTGCAACCTCTGTGGATAGCAATATGGAGATATCTTAAAGTGATACAAGTAGATGTACCATTTGATCCAGCAATCCCATTACTGGGCATCTACCCCAAAGAACAAAAGACACTCTATAAAAAAGACATCTGCACTCGAATGTTTATAGTAGCACAAGTCACAATTGCAAAGATGTGGAAACAACCCAAGTGTCTATCAATACATCAGTGGATTAATAAAATGTGATATATGTATGCCATGGAGTACTATTATGGTGATATAGCACCCCTTGTATTTTCCTGGATAGAGCTAGAACCCATTCTACTAAGTGAAGTATCCCAAGAATGGGAAAATAAGCACCACATATATTCACCATCAAATTGGTTTCACTAATCAACACCTAAGTGCACATATAGGAATAACATTCACTGGGCATCACAGAAATGGGAGTGGGGAGGAGGGGATGGGTATATACGTAATGAGTGTGGTGCGCACCATCTGGGGGATAGACACACTTGAAGCTCTGACTCGGGCGGACGGAGGCAAGGGCAATATACATAACCTTAATGTTTGTAACCCCATAATATTCTGAAATAAAAAAATTTTCTTTTATGAAGGATCTTGTCAAAATTTTGTTCCTGCTTTTATTGAGCTTTTGTCTTCTAATTTTTTTGTTGTAAAATTTAAAAATATGTCTTGGATACAAGATATATATTTTGCAAATATTTTTCTCCCTGCCTATGGTTTTTAAAATTAAACTTGTTATTCAGAAATAGCTATAAATTACCATGTCGTTGTAAGAAATATACAGAGAAATACCATGTACCCAGTTTCCCCCAGTGGCAAACTTGCAAAGCTAAAGTACATTATCACCACCAGGATATTGACATTGATACAGTCGAGATTTAGAATATTTTATCACATGGTTTGCTTTATTATTTTATTTTTATTTTTTTTGAGACAGAGTCTCGCTTTGTTGCCTAGGCTAGAGTGAGTGCCGTGGCGTCAGCCTAGCTCACAGCAACCTCAAACTCCTGGGCTCAAGCAATCCTGCTGCCTCAGCCTCCCGAGTAGCTGAGACTACAGGCATGTGCCGCCATGCCTGGCTAATTTTTTCTATATATATTAGTTGGCCAATTAATTTCTTTCTATTTATAGTAGAGATGGGGTCTCGCTCTTGCTCAGGCTGGTTTTGAACTCCTAACTTCAAGCAATCCACCTGCCTCGGCCTCCCAGAGTGCTAGGATTACAGGCGTGAGCCACCATGCCCAGCCTGCTTTATATTTTCTTAACAGACTCTTTCAAAGAGTAGAAGGTTTAATTCTGATTAAATATAATTCATAATTTTTTTCTTTTTGCTTAGTGTTATTTGTGGTTTAAGAAATCTGTGCCGACCTCACAGTCATAAAAATTTTCACCCCTATTGTCTTTTAGAAGCCTTACAATTTTATTTTTTAAATCAAAGAGTATGATCCACTTTGTGTTAATTTTTATGTATGATATGGAGCGTAATGGAGTAAAGGTTGACCTTTCATTCCACATAAAAATATCCTATTGTTCTTCACTATTTAGAGAAAAGACTATCCTTCTCCCATTGAAATACCTTGGCACTTCTATAGAAAATCAGCTGTTAATACCATAAATGTGTGATTCTGTTTCTGGACTTAATATTCTGCTCCATTAATATGTATGTCCATTCTTCTGCCCATACCATACTATCTTGAATACTGTAGTTTTATATTAATTCTTTAAATAAAATAATTTAAGTCCTCCAACTTTGTTTTATTTCATAAAATTGTTTGGGTTATTTAGATCTCTCACATTTCCATATAAATTTTAAAACTTCCTCAAAACAGCCTAGAGTGTATAAAATGAAATATTTTGGAAATGTGTGCAGGTGTGTGGGCTCATGCAACAACATATTATTAGATATCTAAAATATAATATTAGAAAATCATATTTACACTAAAAGTTTTCAGACTTTCATTAGTCAACTATTTGGCATTTATGTAGGTTGAGGTGGCTGAAAAATATGTTCACCAATAAATGACCTAAATTCATTAAGATAAATTAATATGTATTTTAAGATTCTATAGGTTTCTGTAAAAAAAGAGATGTTAAAGGCCATGATAAAGGTTATTGGATCTAGATTTTTAAAAATAAAAAATGACTTTCTGAGTTATTTGAGGGAAGCAGCATTAGTTATTTGGAAGTTGGGCATCTACATCTGATATTATTCACAATAAAGCCATATTAGCAACCATTGTCCTGTATGTTTTTCATTATTTCGTTTTGCAAACTTCATATGATAAATTCCCTTTAAGCTTGAGAATCAATAAAAAAATTAGGCATTTCTGAAAAAAGAGGGGAAGCCTTCCTTTAAGCAGGGATTTTGAATCATCTTTTGAGTCTTTTTCCATTGTAAATTAACACAATTACAGAAGTTATAGTAATTTCTTATAAACATATTGTCATTTCATTTCAAAAGATGATTTTCATTACTCATTTTAATGTCTATTCATTGTAAACTATGGAACTATCAAGCCTCTGATTGAAAAAAATTTACAAATGCATCAGTAGGAAAGAAGCAATCTCTTGGTCTCAGTCATGTGGTAAAAATATTATATGTATATTTTAACTACATACATATATTTTAATTATGCCTAATCATAAAATGTCCATGCCATTACAGAAATTTTAAATTTAAAAATTATATCTCATCCTTGGACACTGTTGACCTCAAAAGACTAGTTGAAGTTTTCCTTTACTGCAGTTATTATTGTCCAACTTGTAGGAGGGATGGTTTAAATTTGTCAGTGACTCAAAATGAGAATTCTGTCTTCGTTAACCCATAAACACAAGTGATGCCACTTTGCCCATGAAGGAGCCAAGCAGAGCAAACATCACAGTGTTCTGAGAAGAATGGACAACTGAAGATAATGAATGAAAGGACAGAGAGTATTCTGGGAAGACAACAACAGTGGCAATAAAGTTGTTTAGTTTCTTTGAATTGCCACATTAAAAAGAAAGACAGAGCAAGTAGATACCAAAACAAAAACACCAGGGACAATGATTTCCAAAATAAAAATGACATTATATCCTCACAAATCCCAAAATATGGGATGTGTAGAGAAACCATCTGAATACAAGTGATATCTGTGTAGAAGGAAGCAAAGAAAGCAATTGGTGGGACAATTTCAGAGCAGCAGCTCTAAAAGGAGAAGGTTTGCTCTCTCCAATACCAATTGGGTTCAAAGAGCTTGTGTACAAAAAACTGAAGGGGATAGAGCAGTCGACCTCCTATGAACTCTGAAATGACCTACCAGGGCTCTCTTTTAGGACCGGACCCACACTAGGGAGAAATTTCTCACAATGGAATCAAAATCGACTAGGATAGGGACAACAAAGATGACAGAAATAGAAGGTTTAGGTCAAAGTGAGTCTAAAGGCAGAACATCTCAGAAAGCAAAGACACCATATTTTTGAGCCCCATACATAACCAAGAGAAGAGAGAGCTCTTTGAAGTTTGAAAGACCTTTCTAAATCATGCCTCTTTCTAAAATTTCAGAAAAACTAATTTAACATAAAAAAATAAACAATAGGAGAGACTTCTGCTTCTGCCAAGATGGAGTAATCCCATTTCTCCCAGCTCCTCCCTTTTATACCTAGAAATCCCTGGAAATAAGACAACAAACAAGCATAGAGAGACTCTGAAAACATACGAGGAAGAAGACAGGCTGTCCAGAGACTCTAGGACTTGATGAACTGTGGAGTGATAGCTCCCAGAGTTCCTTTATGCCTCTTATATACCATGGACAGGGAATTACAGAAGCCTCCAACCCAAAACTGCCAACAGGCACAGACAGAAAAAAAAAAAAGCCCCAAGAAAAGTTTGCTATTCTTAGCTTTAGCCTTAGAATGGATCACCTCTCAATAGAAGACCTTTTAGTGGTGCCAGCCTTACTCCCGCCAAACATCAACAGAAAGCCACATTGCCTCCTACCCTGGTGGAAGCAAGCAGCAGTGCTCTGATTTTCCAGCCAGATGGTGTTGGCAGGGCTGAACACGGAGCTAATCTTCTAGTCCTTACCTGGCAGAAGCAGAAGGCCATTATCTGATTTTCCTACCAGGCTAGTGGTGGAGGAGCTAAGATTCCATCTCCTGCTTAGAAGCAAGCAGTGCTCTGATTTCCCCACTGGAGTAGTTCCAGTGGGCTCAAGTGGTGAGCTCAGCCTTCACTCCCACCCAGCAGCAATGAAACTTGACAAGGCGGTAAAAAGCAGAGCTAGTTACAACTAAGTTTTACCCTTCCCACCCTTGTCATCAAGGCCCATTGGGGAAATGACCCTTCACCTCCACTTGGTATCAATAAAACAGAATGGAGTGGTATAAGGAAGAGTCATTGAGACTTTGCCTCTCTCTTTTCCTGATGTCTGTGATGCCCAGAGGGGAGCTGACCCTCTACCACCTCTACTCACAGCAAAAAAGTGGTGTGAGTCAGCCTTCACGTTTCCCCTCCTTGCCCCACCTTGGAGACAGTGGTGCCAATCAGGAAGCTGGTCACATAATCCCACTCAGAGGCAATACGGGGTGTGAGTCAGTGCCCCACTTTGGCCAGGAAGCTGACTGTAGGTGAGGAAGGACTTGAACTTTCATCCCACCCATATGCAACAATGCAGTGTGAGTCAGTGCCCCATGTTTACCAGGATGATTTGGAGGAGCCTAACAGGAAGCTGACCAAACACACACACCTGGCCCTTGCGCTACACCTGCTAAAAAAAAAGAAAAAGAAATAGAATTCCCAGTCTCATAATATAATATGCAAAATATCTAGGATATAATAAAAAATCACTTGTCATACCAAGAATCAGGAAAATCACAATAGGACTGAAAAAAACAAACAAATAAACAGACATCAACACCAAAATAAATCAAATATGAAAGTTATTTGACAAGAGTTTTTAGGCAACTATCATAGAAATGCTTCAACAAGAAATTTCAATTTTTTTGGAACAAATAAAAATGGAAAATTTCACCAAAAGATAAAAATTATAAAAAGGAACTAAATAGATATTAGAGAACTGAAAAAATATAATCAAAATAAAAAACTTGCTGGATAAGCTCAATAGTAGAGTGGAGATAACAAATGATAAAATTAGTAAACCTAAAGACAGATTAATACCCAGAATTCTGTATCCAGTGAAAATATCCTTTATGACAAAAGGGAAATCATGACATTATCAGACAGAGGAAAATTAAGAAAATTCTATGCTAACAAACTTACTCTTAAAAAATGTCTAACAGAACTTCTCTAACAGAAGGCTGGGCATCATGGCTTACACTTGTAATCCCAGCACTGTTGGAGGCCATAGCAGGAGGATCGCTTGAGGCCAGGAGTTCAAGACCAGCCTAGGCAACATACCGAGACCCCCATCTCTACAAAAAATTTTTCAAAAATTAGCTGGATGTTGTGGTGTGTGCCTGTAGTCTTAGCTATTTGGGAGGCTGAGACAGGAGGATTGATTGAGCCCTGGAGTTTGAGGTTACAGTGAGCTATGATTGTACAACTGCACTCCAGCCTGCAAGACAGAGTGAGACCTTGTCTCTACAAAAGAAAAAGTGAAGTTCTCTGACAGAAAGGCTTGGGAACTTCAGAAAGGCATGAACATTGGATAGGTAAATATAGAGGTAAATATAAAAGACTATCCAATCTGTCATGAGTTTCTCAAATCACATTTGATTGTTGAAGCACAAACTATATACCATCTAATACAGTTTTCAATGTATACAAAGGAAATACCAGAATAATTATATTTAAAAGTGGAGAAAGTAAAGGGACCTAAATGGAAACGAGGCTTCTAAATTTCATTAGAATTGGTTATAAATCAATGCCAGTAGATTGTGAGAAGTAACATAAGTATATTGTTATACCCAGAGCAATCACTAAGAAAATTATACAAAGCTATAATACTCAAAAACACTATAAATAAATCAAGGTATAATCCTAATAAATGTTCAAATAACCCAAAGGGGGGGGGGAAGGGAAATAGGAACAATAAGCATAGGAAATGAATAGCAAATGATAAAATGGCAGACTTCAGCCCTGACATATCAGAGTTACCTTAAACATAGGCAGCCTAAATACACAAATTAAAGGACAGAGATTAGCACAGTGGAGTAAAAAAGTCAAACAAACACTTTCCAACAATATGCTGTCTACAAGAAACTCACTTTAAATATGACGACGTAGGTAGGTTGGAAGTAAAAAGCATGAAAAATGGTATACAATACAAACATTAACTTAAAAACAGGATTGACTATATCAATATCAAGTAAAGTAGATTTCAGAGAAGAGAATTACTAAAGTGAAAGAGGAACATTACATAATAATAAATTATGAATTTGCCAGGAAGACAAAATGATTCCAAATGTGTATGCCACAAGAACAGAGCCTTAACGACTTTGATGCGGTGCTCTTTGGCCTCGAAACCTTGCCCACAGCTGGCACTCACAGTCTGAATGATAGTTTGTGCTGTGCATTGACGATGGATCCGTTTTGCTCTTGTGTGATGAGGAAAGCTTTAAGGTTCTGAAAGCTTGTTTTACTTTATAGGCAGCTTTACTTGTAATGTAAATCAGAATAGATAATATATACATATATGTTTTCATTACGTTATTTTTAAATGTTCACAATTTTATTTTGATAAATGAAAAATTAGAAAAGTCATATCATGGCTGTTGGCTAAAGTCGCCGTGCCCATTCATCTATGGCTATTGATTATAGTCGACGCTCATACCGAAGTGGTTAAAATACATAGAGCAAAACCAATAGATCTGAAAGGAGAAATAAACTAATTCATAATTATAGCTGGAACTTCAAACACCATTCTTAGCAACTGATAGAACTATTACACATAATTTTTAAAAATTGTATTTTTTCCTAAAGAAAAAATAGAATGAAAAATATGAAAACAAATTACCAGTATGTTTGATTGTTAGAAACATCATTTGCAGACTCCTCCCTTTGGCAAACCTCTGTTGAGCAGGTGTGATGTGCCTGAACTTAATACGGCATGCACCTGGATGTGGTACACAGCTAAAGTCATAGTTTGTGTCTGCAGATGTGGCCACTTTCCCCTCCTTCAGACTCCAAGACCACTCTTGCTCTCAGAGACCACACAAGAGAAGGCAGTTACATAGGAATTCCCATTCAGCAGCCTTGGTGGTGCAGCAAGTCCACCAGCAAAAAGCACCTGCCATGATCCCAGGCCTCTGAACTACCAGACCATCATAGCCACCTGTAAGACAGAGCACCCTACTGGGGGCACCTAGATGCTGCATAGTTCCCTGCCTTGGACTATTTCACTCCATGAAATCAGATGGTACCAGAAATCCCAGGATCTTCTGATCCTCGAAAGCTTTTTCCAAAAATGGTTTGGAAAGTCACCCAAGGTTTACACCTGAACCTGTGCTTCCAGGCTGCACTGGGGCTTTGGAGAGAGGTCAGTGTGTTGGAAGACTGACAGTACTCTTATGCAAAGCAGGAATTTCTCTATAACATCCACCGTAGATTCTTCTTTCTGGTTTATACCTTCTGCTGTGCATCAGTAAGCACCTCCCTTCACTGAAGACACCATTCCTAACTAGATGCTGTCTCCTCTGGGCACTCAGCAGCACCTTTCCTGAAATGCAGCTTTCAGGCCTGAGTATGATATTCCAGATACAACACCATGAGATAGGCATTAAAGTCACTATCTCCTTCTCTATCCAGCCCTTTAATTCCATTATTGGAAACTTTAGAAGTGTCCAAATCATATTGTTAATCATATTCAAATTATAGGTAGCCAAAAACTAAGATTTTTTAAGAGTGCTAGTAAAAAATTTCTCCTTTATTCTCTATTTGTGTGGTATATATGTATATATACTTTTAAATAAATAACTCATGTACATGTATTTAATCTCAACACAGAACTCTACATTTATCCACAATAAATTTCATTCTATTAGTTTTAAACTTTCTAAGGTTTAGAAATCCTTTTCTTTCTGTCTTTTTAGAAGTCTTGATTCTTTCATTCACAGTGTACACTCTCTGTCACGGGCATGTCATTCTTGCCACCCTGGTAAAGCCATCCTTTACCTTTGGAACATCACTCTTCAAATAGCAATCCAGGTGGTTGGTGCATCTGGGTTGGCCGTGCCCACATCCTGAGGCAGGCATGTGACCTAGGCAGGGCCAAGAAGCACCAGCCCAGACACAGCTGGGAAACCATTTTCTTCCAAAGAGAATAAAAGGGTGAACCTGACTGAGAGTGAATCCAACAATGAGGACAGCAGGTCCTGAAGGAGGGAAGAGATGGACTGTTGATGATGTTCTGTAAGCCCCGTGCCGTGGTTTGAATGTGTCTCTCGAATCTCATGTGTTGGAAACTTAATGGCCATATTCATATGTTGATAGCATTTGGAGGGGGGGCCTTTGGCAGGTAATTAGGTAATCAGGGTGGAGCCCTTATGATGGGACCGGTGACTTTATAAGAAGAGGAAGAGAGACCTAATGGACATGCTATTGCCCTCTCACCGTGTAATGTCCTCTGCTGCGTAAAAGGCCCTCACCAGAGGTGGCCCTTTGACCTTGCACTTCCCAACCTCCAGAATTGTAAAAAGTAAATTTATTTTCTTTACAAATGACTTGGTCTGTGGTATTCTGTTATAGCAACAGAGAATGGACTATAGCACCACGGATCCAGTCAGCCCTGCAGGCATTCAGTTCCTCCTCTTGCATAAACCAGTTTAAAATTGCTTTCTGCCACTGCAGCCAACAGACTTGTCTAATAGAGCACCCTTTCATTTCTGTCACTGCCGCTTCAACAACCATTTTCTTATAGGAGGGGCCGGTGGTGACAAGGGGTCCAGGGAATTCATTCCAGAGCTGCATTTTCCTAGCAAAAATAGTTTTTATTTGTGTTTCATGTGTGTTTGGGGTAACTTAGTGTGGTGGGATGGATGTATGTGTGTTACAGTGTCCTCAAGCCTCCTGTCTGTGCCACCACCATATTCATGCCAGTGGCTGATAAAAATCAGTCAGAGAGCCAGTCAAGGACAAGGCTGGATTCTTTGTCACTAGAAACCACGTGCAAATTGACAGTAACCAACAGTATTTTATTTAACTGTGCCTTAGCCACTTTTATCCAGGTTGTATTCCTAGTTTGAATGTAAATGTTACAGCTATTGTGGAAAACAGCTTGTCGGTTCCTCAAAAAGTTAAATGTAGAATTACCATATGATCCAGCAATTTCTCTCGGATACTTGTCCAGCCATGTTCGTAGCAGCATTGTTCCTAACAGCCCAAAGGTGGAAACAACCCAAATATCCATCAACAGATGAACAGCTAAATAAAATGTGGCATATGCATACAATGGAACATTATTCCACCCTCAACAAAATAAAATCCTGACACATGTGAAACATGAATGACCTCAGAAATATTATGTTAAATGAAATAAACCAGACACGACAGGACAAATATTGCATCATTCCATTTACACAAGGTGCCTAGAATAGGCAAATTCATAGAGACAGAAAATAGAATAGTGGTTACCAGGGGCTTGGTAGAGAGAAGGATGGGGAGTTAGTGCTTACTGGGTGCAGAGCTTCTGTCTGGGATGATAAAAAAAAGTTGTGGATATGGATAAATGTGATGGTTATACAACAATCTGATTTTTAAGAGCAGAATTGAGAACTCAAAGCAAAGGATTTGCTTTTTGCTTCTACCTATAATAGACTGTCCCTGAATGTTGTGTGATTAGCAATCTCTTGCTGTTCCTGAATGTGGAGGAAGAGGAAATGGCTGAGAAATCTGGGGAAAGGACACGTCTGTCAACAGCTCAATATGCTGTGCCACGGCTGGGATGCAGGGTGTGTGTGGTGGGGCGTTGGGGGAGAGCTAGAGGAACAAACATGATGGAATTCTTTCCCGAGCCACCATGTGTGTGTGTTAAAGTGTCCTCAAGCCTCCTGTCCGTGTCACCACCATATTCATGCCAGTGGCTGATAAAAATCAGTCAGAGAGCCAGTCAAGGACAAGGCTGGATTCTAAAGCAGTGTCACTAGAACATTGTCCTTTGGGATATCCCCCTGTTGCGCTTCTCTCCTTTAGCCCTCAGCGAAGCCCGCTCCCTATTTTCTTGCCTGGGAACAATAAGTTGGAGCCAACAGCCCACCATCCTCAGAGATGTTCTGTGCGGCTGAGACTCTCGGGGACTGCACTAGAATCCAGCTGGCCAGTGGCACGTCCTCGTGTCATGCTGTATGGCTGGACGGGCCGAGCAGTGGCAGTACAAATCTCGGGGACGTGAATCCCCCAGATGGGAGACTTGCCTTATCATTTCACCTGAGTACCCTCTCTTTCTGCGCCCACTCCTCCTCCTTTATCAGTTTTTAATGTTTTTTCTTGAACTACATACTTCTGAATCTATTATCTTATGAAAATAATGCATGTTGATTATTTTTTAAAATTGAAATAATACAGCACAGAGAGAAAGTACCTCCTTTTAGCACCTCCAAGAAACATATCTGGTTTATATCCTTCATGAACATTTTAAAATGCACATAAGGGGATGTGTGTGCCTGTCTGTATTTTTAAAAATTGCACTAAATTATTCATACTGCTTTACAAATTGCTGTTTTTTCATTTAAAAATTATAATTCATGGGCAGGACTATGCATTTCTTTGGCCACAATAAGATCAATTGGCTTTGATTTTTGAACCTCGTAACTCCCTCAGAGCTCACGTGCAAGCACTCCCATTCTCTTTTTAAAGGGGTTCTTCTTTTCAAAGTCATGTAGATGAATTCCAATGTGTCGAGTAAAACTGTTGTTATGAAACAACCTGGTTGACCAAGAAAAACAACTTATATGCTCACAATTTTCGATCCAGTGACTTCAAAACATTCTTGGAGAAACTCCCTGCCTCCCCACCAAGTCCTGTTATGAAAACAGATTAATCGATGTGCTCAAGGAATCACACTGAGCCTTTTCTTTACTGGAGAACAGACAGAAAAGAATTAAAACACAAAACTAAACAAGGGTAAGAAACTTTGAACTCTCTTATCATATCAGAAGTGGAAAATTCAATACATAGTCAGAAAGTAAGAGACCTTAAAAACCCTAATCCTGAGTTTTGTTGGAGTCTGTTTGGTGTTAGATGAAATTAACATGAAGCACTTTGTAATCCTCCATGAATTCTAGCTGTTATATTATTGTTTTAATTATTATTTGGGGAAGCAGTTTTAGATTGGAGAAATAGACTGTAGATTATGGAATGTTTTGGTGAGTAGGTGGCTTCAGTCCTGAAGCTTAAAATTTTGAAGACACTTCCTGCTAAAAACTGCAGAGTGAGGAGAACTACAATCCATAAAAGGCATTTAAGAAAACACATCTTTACATGTATTCATTTAATGTATTCATTAGACAACAGCAAGTGATTACTGGGGCTATCTTGAAATGTCAGAAAATAAAAATAATAAAAAATATTTTAAGTGTGTGTGTGTTGAGGTGTGAGGTGGGAATGAAAGCAAGAGAAAGAGCCGGCGAAAAGGAGAGGGAGGGCTGAAGGGGAAGGGGATGCATCAATGAAAATGTGTCTGTGCTTTTTAAATTTTATAAGTCAGACTTCACTAGGCTATGGTGCTCAGTCATTTGATCAAACACTCATCTAGATGTTACTATAAAGAATTGTGTAGATATGAAGAAAACAGATGGATCTTGGAGGAAGAGAGTAAATTATTGCAAACTTAATTGGGTGAAATCATTGATTATAGCTGCTGTTCCAGATGTGGGTTCATTGCTTCAGTGATTAACACATCCCTTGGTAGCTGGCATGCGCCTATTGATCTGGCAAATGCATTTTTATTCACACTTGCTAATAAGGGCCACTGGAAACTGTTTGCTTTCAGTTGGCAAGGCCAGCCATATACCTTTTCATTGTCTAACCTCAGGAATATCTGCACTCCAGACCCATGTCACAATTTAGTCTGCAGGGATTCTTCTTTTGAGGAGATGGAAAGAGGAGTTTATTAATTTGCCAGCAAATGAAGAGGTGGCAGACTGCAATCTCAAAATACCAACATTCTGCTTCTGAGAAGTACAGAGCTTTTAAAGGTTCTGATTCATCCCATCTTCGGCTAAGACAATCTCGTGGCCTCTGCCAGAACAATTCCCTTGAGCCGTCTCCTGTGGCACAAAGAACAGAGGACACTCCACCGCCCTTCCCGACCACTGTCCTGAGGCAGGGATGCAGGTTTTAGTTCTCAAAAAGGCTGAGGGGGTTTTGAAGAGAGAGAAAACATTTTTACCTCTTTTTAGGCCATTCTCTCTGTTACATATTCCCCACTGTCAATTTTACCTTCCATGTCTACAGGAGGAGGGGCGATGAGGAGTTTATTAATTTGCCAGCAAATGAGGAGGTTGGTAGACTCCCATCTCAAACTACCAACGTCCTCAGTCTGTAGGGATCTTAATTGCCTTTCCCTTCCATAAGATAATCACACTGGTCCATTATATTGATGACATTATGCTTATTGGAATTAGTGAGTACTAAGTAGCAACTATTCTAGACTTACTGGTAAGACATTTGTGTGTCAGAGGGTAGAAAATAAATCCTACAAAAATTCAGGGACTGTCTACTTCAGTGAAATTTCTAGGTGTTTGATGCTGAGATATCCCTTCTAAGATGAAGAATAAGTTGTTGCATCTAGCCCATCCTACAATCAAAAAGAAGCACAACACCCTTGGGGCTTCTTTGGATTTTGGAGGCAACAAATCCCTCATTTGGGTGTGCTAGCTCTCACCCATTTACTAAGTTACCCAACAAGCTGTGAGTTTTGTGTGGGGCCCAGAAAAGAGAAGGCTTTGCAGCCAGTCCAGGCTGCAGTGCAAGCTGCTCTGTACTTGGGCTATATGATCCAGCAGATTCAATGGTATGCAAAGTGTCAGTGGCAGATAGAGATGTTGTTTTGGGCTATTGGCAGGCACCCTTAGGGTTTTGGAGCATGCTGGCCTCTGCTGAATACTACTCTCCTTTTGAGAAACAGAAGCCTGTTACTAGGACTTATTAGACTACTCAATCATGGGCCACCTACTTACCTGAGACCAGAGCTGCCCATCATGTTGTCTGACCACAAAGCCATAGTTAGGTGTGCACAGTAGCACTCCAGTGTCAAATGGAAGTGGTATTGGCCTTCCATATCTGTGGGTTTTGCATCTGTGGATTCAACTAACCTTGCATATAAAATATTTGAAAAAAAAAAGGATAGTTGTGTCTCTACTGAACATGTACAGACTTCTTTTCCTTGTCATTATTTCTAAACAATGTAGTATAACAATTATTTACATAACATTTACATTATATTAGGTATTATAAGTAATGTAAACATGATTTAAAGTATACAGGAGGATATGCATAGGTTATATGCACACACTATACCATCTTATACACGGACTTGAGCAATCTGTGGAATTTGGTATCTGCAAGGAGTCTGGAACCAATTCCCCAAGGATACCAACCATGTACATGATTGGGCCTGAGCAGGGCTTGAAGGCATAAGTAAGTTACGGGAAGAGGTGGCTTAAACACTGATGGTCCCCACTCCCGCTACATTACCTTCTGTTTTCCAGCCCACACGTATGGCCTCATAGGGAGTTCCCTATAATCAACTGACTGAGGAAGAGGAAACTAAGGCCTGGTTTATAGATGTTTCTGTGAAATACTCAGTCACTAACCAAAGGTGGACAGATACAGCACTGTAGCCCCTTCCTAGGACATACCTGAAGGACAGTGGTGAAGGGAAACAGAACATTTTGGTGAGAAGGATAAATGGTCAGATGTATGATTATATACCAACTCATGGCCGATGGCCAATGATTTGGCTGGGTGGTCAAGGACTTGGAATTAACATGATTGGCAAATTGGTGACAAAGTGGTATGGGGAATAGATGTGTGGATAAACCTCTCTGAATGAGTGAAAGTGTGAAGATATTTGTAATTCCATGTGAATTTTCACCAAAGGGTGACCTCAGCAGAAGAAGATTTCAATAACCAAGTGGAGAAAAGGGCCCATGTTGTGGATACCAGTCAGCCTCTTTCCCTAGCCACCCTGACATCACCAAATGGACTCATGAACAAAGTGGCCATGGTGGCAGGGGTGGAGGTTATGCATGGACTAGCAGCATGAGGTCGTAAGCTCCACAGGGAGAAGCTGTGACTGTTGGCTTTGCTCTTGTGTCCCCGGAGCCCAGCACAGCGCTGTTGTGTAAGTGTTCCGGCTAACGCTGGAACAACATAGACTTGAACTGTGTGGATCCACTCACACACTTTCTCCCACCTTTGCCACCCTGAGACAGCAAGACCAACCCCTCCTCTACCTCCTCTGTTTAGCCTACTCAATGTGAAGACAAGGGTAAAGAACTTTATGATGATCCACTTCCACTTAATAAATAAATATATTTTCTCTTCCTTATGATTTTCTTAATAACATTTTCATTTCTCTAGCTTATTGTAAGAATACAGTGTTGGGTGTAACACATATACAAACTATGTTAATCAACTGTTTATGTTATCAGTAAGGCTTCCACTAGTAGTTAAGTTTTAGAGTAGTTAAAAATTATATGCAGATTTTCAATGGCACAGGGGTTGGGGCACCAACCCCTGTGTTGCTCAAGGATCAACTGTACTTGAATGTATCCATAATGAAAGTTTTAAAATGTAGTACTAAGGAAAGAGCTCATGGAGCAGCTATTGGTAACAGTTGTATTTATTAACTTACTTAAAAATAGAGATGATCACGAACACCTGTGAAATCCAATGTTTACCATGAAGTGGCTTGGGACATGTATAGACACACACGAGTCATGTGCTGCATGATGTTTTGGCCAATGACAGACTCAATATATGACAGTGATCCCATAGGATTACAACGCTGTATTTTTACTGTACCTTTTCTGTTTAAATGTTTAGATATACAAATATTTTCCATTATGTTACAATTGCCTAAAGTATTCAGTACAGTGACATGCTGTACAGGTTTGTAGCTTAGGAGCCATAAGATACACCATACCGCCCAGGTGTATAGTAGGCTGTACCATATATGTTTGTGTAAGGACATGTTATGATATTCACCAAAGGACAAAATTGCCTAACAATACATTTCTCAGAACATATCCCCATCATTATTCAAGACATGACTCTGTGTGTGTGTGTATAATTACTTTTATTTTTTTAAATCTGAGTTTCTTTGCTTTAGACTTTTATATCTGTCAAAAGGGAAATGAATTTAGAAAACATACCCAATTTCAAATTTCACAGGCAAAACACACAAATATCAAATACAAGTATGAGTGGGCTATGAGTGGAGGTTTCCTAATTACTCTGGGTCCTTCCCCTCTAGTAACGTGTCTACGTGTTGTAGCTATGCTTCCACATCAGCAAATTCCTCTCATTATAAGCTGAATCATTTCTATCTTTCCATTCTTTATGTCCTTTGCAATTTAAGTTAGATAACAAACTGTTATGTTGGAGTATAGGAAATACTGGTAGTTAAGTGTGTGTTTCACACTTGATATTTCAAGTCTATTGGCTTCTTTGAAAAATGCTTTCAGACAATACATGTGGTTTAGAACTTTTCATATTTTTAAAATATTTTTTTTTTTGAGACAGGATCTTGTTCTGTTGCAGAGGTATGTGCAGTGGTCATCATAGCTCACTGCAAACTCAAACTCCTGGGTTCAAGTGATCCTCCTGCCTCAGCCCCCCAAGTAGGTGGGACTACAGGCATGCGCCACCATGCCTGGGCCACTTGTAAAATATGTTAAAGGTCTTTAAAAAATGACAAAAGCTTCTAATATCTCTATTTCAGTTTAGACATCTGAGCAGTGCTCTGTTTTGGCAGACTTGAAATTTTAATACTCAAATGAAAAGCCATCACGCTTTCATTCAATTCAGCGCCTAGATGTTCCTTAAAGCCCTGGTTGTTGTTCAGGGACTGGACAGGAGCTAACTTACTGCTATGCAGCAAGGCAAAGTAAAGGAGTCCTTTCTCAGAAAATTCAGACTGAGCGTGGTAGACTGGATTTTTCCAGAGATGGCTGTGGACCAATGCTATCGAAGGTTTTGTGGGATGTAAGGTCCCACTTGCCCCTTACCTCTCATTCCCTTCACAATGGATTGCCCCTCAATTAAGTATTTCACCAGTTTATCCCTTGCATTCTTATTTGATTCAGGGAACATGAGATTTTTAAACACACATAGCTACTTCTTAGCCTGCAGCATGTAGGTGTATTTTTACTATATTTTTTCCTGCTAATAAAAATACACTTTCTGCCAAACAAGTTAAAGAAAACAATCACCCATAATCCCCCAGAAGTTTGGTGTATTTCCTGCCAGTCTTTTAAATATGCAAATTATTATTTTACTTATATTTACTACCTGTGGAACTACATGCTTAGCCTATTTTGTTCCCTTTCAGACTTATTTTTATTTCAGGGGTAGGTAACCAAAGTCTAAATTTGGCCTGGTGATTTCTGGCCTTTTACTTGTGTGAGGACTACTTAACCTAATCTCTTGTGGACCATGAACACATTTATCCAGCTATTATATTACCAAACACCTGAGATTTGTTAACCACAACCATAAAATTGACTTTTGCTAACAATGGGTAACAAATGAGGCTTTCCAAGAAGAGCCATGTGGAATGTCATCAGAGACTAGACAGAATAAAAATAAAACAGCTTTAATAATCTAATTGCATCTGGTCCTTCCTACAAAGTGGTCACAGGGTCTTCACCAGTAATTCAGGGAGATGCTCTAGTAATTAGTGATGTGACTTTTATCATATAACCTAACCATCTTGAATCAAAGGAGGAGGATTTCCTTTTCTGTTATCTAAACCCACCTCTGAACGTTATGTCTACTCACTTTTCTAAAATGTGAATTGTTTTTTATCTTTACTAAAACAATTTACCTTTGTCCTTCCCAAATTGTTTGTCAAATTTTGCTAGATTCCAGAGTTGGGTCACACACAGCCAATGGGCAGCTGACATAAAATCTGTATATTTATAAACGACAAGAGCCAGAAGGTCACCCACCATCTAACATGCCACTGATACACTGAGTTATGTCTTCAGAGCCCAATTATGTATTTCCTGACTACACAAAAAGTTAATGCATTAAAAACAGAAAGAAGGCTACCTTTTACATAATGAATTACAATTTATTTTAAAAGGTAAAGTTTTATATATCTTTTTAAAAAGTGAAACTTCAAAAGTCTTAGAATTAAGCAATGAGTCCTGATATCATAAAGCTGTTTACAACAGTTATTAAAGTGGTGGTAACATTTTACCCTTGTAAAAATGTCACAGAATTCAAATCACTACTTGGATCCACAATGATTCAAGTGTTTTATCTTACACAATACGGTTTTGGTCAGTTTTAAGATAAAATTCCCCAGACATGCTATCTGTAAGTCCTTGCTCATCACCGTCCATCAGTTCACACAACGGGATAGCTGGCTGCTGTGGCGATTCCACAGTGGTTGTCTTTGTCTTTGGCTATTTTTACATAGCCGTTCCAGCCCCACTCTTTACCCCAGCTGAAAGAGAAACAAATTTTCTGTTTTATACAAAAAAATCAAGGAAGTAATTAGCTGCATTAATAATAGCTAATACTTAGAATAGTGCCTGACACGTGGTAAGCACCATTTAAGTGCTATTATTCCTGTGGGTCACACTTGATCAAGTGTGGGTCATACTTGATGATGTTTCAAGTCTATTGGCTTCTTTGAAAAATGTCTTCAGACGATACATGTGGTTTAGAACTTTTTTAAGATAGGAAACTGAGGCAGGACTGGGATTCTAATGTAGCAGTCTATCTCCACATGCTATCTTATCTCATCACATCTTAACTGAAGAATGGTAGTTGTGAAAATTGATACAACCCTCAAAGCCTCTGAGAGCTGAAGAGTAAAATTCAATGGCAGGGCATCAAATGACAGTAGAAAGGATGCACACAGGCAACTGGATTCCTAGACAATCTTTCACACTTAAAGAATCAGCAGAAGCAGGTGTTCTGCTTGTTGAAAAATTACGGACATAAAAAGGTAATCAGCCCTCAACCCTACAGGTCTACAAGTTTTCTGAAACCCTGGAGGCCAGATGATTTCAGAATTAGGAAAATTTTCAGAGTTTAGTAAGAAAGTGTTACAAATACATATTACTAACCACAAAACTTGGTATAGAATCTTATAAAATCAGACAATGATACTTCTGTGTTCACTTTAAGTGGTAGACAGACTTGTGGAATTTCAAAATTGAGCTCTTGTGGACTTGTACCCAAATACTGATTCCAAACAAGAATTCCCTTTACAATTTAAAATTTATACCTGTTCTTGATAAGCCAATATTTATTGTTATTTGAGTCTGTTCCTTCAAAACCATAGCCAACCACCAGAACACCGTGATCCAGGTTTTTGCTGCTACAGTCTGGTTCATAATAAATGCCTGGGAGAGTAAAATCAACACTGGGGTGAGAAGCTCTAAGTGGCACATGACAGTAACCCACCCTATCACCCACAGTAAGAACGGCATCTCCAAATTCAGTGAAATGTCAAACAAATTCCAAATAAGGACTTAAAACAATAGCTAATGAAGCAAAATGTCACCTTAATTCAACAGAAACCAACAAACTTTTTCAGATATCTACCACACAAAGGGAAAAAAAGAAAAAAACCAATAAACTAAGTTCAAGATATTTTCTACTTAAAAAAAATCCAAAAATAAGACCTATTGTTTTCAAGGTTAAGGTGATTTAGGCACTTATTCCCTAGCCCAAATATCAATTTGCATAATTCCTTTCTACTACTAGGATGTCAATCTAAAATAGTACTAAAACAAAAAAACTTGAGGGGAGGTCTTTATAATCCTAATTACATAAGTGAAAAACTGTAAGAGACAGGGTCTTGCTTTGTTTTATATATATATAAAACATGTGTGAGTACATATATATACACACACACACACACACACACATTTTTTGACACAGAGTCCCCTCTGTTGCCCGGGCTAAAGCACCGTGGCATCAGCCTAGCTCACAGCAACCTCAAACTCCTGGGTTCAAGCAATCCTTCTGCCTCAGCCTCCCGAGTAGCTGGGACCACAGGTATGTGCCACCATGCCCAGCTAATTTTTTCTCTCTCTCTATTTTTTTAGTTTGCCAATTAATTTCTTTCTATTTTTAGTAGAGACAGGTCTCGCTCTTGCTCAGGCTGGTCTCGAACTCCTGACCTTGAGTGACAACCCCCCCACCCCACCCCCCAGAGTGCTAGGATTACAGGCCTGAGCCACCCTCACCAGCCTCTTGCTTTGTTATTCAGGCTAGAGTGCAGTGGTCTTATCACAGCTCACTCAAATTTCTGGCCTCAGGGGATCCTCCCAATCTGCCATGCTGGTCATAAAAAACTTTTAGGAAAAAGGCTAAAAATTAGAGAACAGTTATTAGATAAGTTAGGTTCTATCTATAGGATGAATTACACAGCCATCTAAAAGTTTTTATAAAGAGTTTGTAATCATGAGAAAGTGCTTCATTATGTCAAATGGAAACATCACTCTGTTCAACACACAAACTCAAAATTCCATAGTTCTAGAAAGTAGGAGTCTATACCAAAGAGTCAATCATAGTGGTGTTTTCCAATTCTGCCTAAATGTCTGTAACAAAACGACAAACACCTACCTGATTTATAGAACTGGAAGGACACATGGCTTGCATCCATAGCAACAGAAATGGGCCCCATTATAGCCACTGCCTTCATCAGAGCCTTCTCCCGGACAGGGACATCCACGAAACCAGTGTCATTAGCAACAGAATTCTCAGGATTGTATTTACAGGCTTCGTCCTTTTAAAATTAAATAAATGTAAGGGGAAAAGACTTGATCACTAACATCTACCTCCTAGAGAACATGAGTTCTAGAACCAAAACACTCAGCAATTTGCACCTTACGATTTCCAAGTCAACACTCTTATATATCATCTCAGGAAGTGAAATCTTATTAGTTGATTTGAAACTGAAAAATTAGCTGATGTTTCTTCAGTGAGCCTCCCTAGGTCAATCTGTTCATAAGAAATTTTTCACAATGGAGAAATTTCTGCTATATTTAGAATGGTTTACTTATTCTCTATGTTACATAGACGAACAGCTCTATGTAAACCATCCAATCAGAAAACTGATCTGTACAGACAGTTTGCAGATATAGATTGTACCATCTAAAATCTGAATTTTTTAAAAAAATTTTTCTTTTAGCAAGTGAATTGGCCAGAGATAAAATGTGAATTCTGAAAAAGGTGTCTTATCTCTTGAAATGTTCAACTTTCCAAATGCAGAGCTGGAATGACAAGAAGATAAGAGGCTTCATTTACCCTTGCCACATATGGATAGGAGTTTTCAGAGTCCAGGCCTCCGTTGTCCTTAATATACTGAAAGGCATAGTCCATCAGGCCACCACTGCAGCCATGATTGCCTTGAGGCCGAGAGCAGTCCACCAGGTTTTGCTCACTCAGTGAGACAATTTTGCCAGTTTTCCGGAACATCTGTCCTTCAAGGGCACCCGTCGCACTAAAAGCCCAACAAGAACCACACCGACCCTGAAAAGGGAATTAAAAAATCTGTCAGTTTACAAGACAAATACAAAACTGACAATAGGCCATATACCTGAATACTCTTAGAAAAAAAAACAAAACAGGAAACTGCATGTCACTGCACAGTCTACCAAAGCAATGACACCAATTCTTTCTTGGCTTTCCTCTGGGAGATGGAAGGTCTGAATCTGACAGTGTCTCACCTGATTCTTCACAGGAGTCACATAGCCTTTCTCTCTCCAGTCCACAGATTTGGGGACCTCATGAAACAGAGGCTCTTGGAACACTTTCCCCTTCTTGTGCTTCTGGCTTCGGAAGCCATTCATCACCTGCCTGAATTCTTCATTGGTCTTCAAAGAAAAACAAATAAAATGTTGCAAAGCAAGCGATTATTCTGGTAAAGAACTGAGGAGAGGAAGCCTAGAATTCAGCAATCCATACCACACTCACCATATCACCAAAGGCGTTCATTCCCATGGTGAAGCCATGTTTCCCTTGGCTGTATTCCCCATTGTGCAGTTCGATCATTTTCATATTCTTCTCCCACACTGCTCTCCTCCATCCTTCTTCATTCTAGAGGCAAACATACAACTGACGCTCTTTATTTCTACCTAAAACCCAACCCATGCTCACCAACCAGGTTTGCAGACAGAGATGGAAGAGAAACCACAGCCAAGGATGGCTTGATTATTCTGGGAATCATTTATTTCAATAGGTTATTGGTAAGAGCTGGCCCCTAGAAGCTAGTCTCTGGCTACAAACTCCAAACAGTAAGGACCATTCTCTCTGGAGTCCCTCTGAACAGTTTCAGATGTTACCTACCGTGCTATATAGTCTCCTATGCGTAGCCTTCCACTGGTACCACTGTGTATCTAAATTTTGATCAAGTTTTGGAGCAGCTGAGGCTATTCCCAAGCAAAAGGCAGCCAGGAAGAGTGAAGGATTCATGTCTCAAAAACCTAGGAAGAGAAAACAAATGAGTATTTGATGAAGCCAATCCTTTTAAAGGCCATCTTACTCTCTACCGAAAGGCTGCAGCCACCATGATGGACTCAAAAACATTTAAATTATCTTTCCAAGTATAAACGCAAGGACTGTGGAAAGGCTGAGGATGTGGGTGGAGGAAAACAGGCCATACCCTTAGGAAAAAAGAAGAGTATGTGAGTCAGCCACCAAAATGAAAATCAGCCTGACAGGTGCTATAGGAACTGAAACAGACTTCATTGTAATAGTGCAGTAATAATTTAGATTTTTATAAGGGTCTCATGGTACGCATGGGTCAAAATCTTACGGCAACAACTAGGAAACACGGAACAATTGGTCCAAGTTATTTACCGACAGTACTGAGGTCACCCAAGTAAAATCTCAATAATGAGGACGTCTGATCCCAAATAGGGGCAAAGGGATCCCCAAGAGTTGGGAGGCGACCACCTCACACCTTCTTAACTAACGCATGGCAGGTGAGATATGTCTTTCAACTTCCCATTCTCGAATGAAACCTTTCTGGAATGCCTTCCCAGGAGAAACTGGGAAGGAGAGCACCCACCACTCGGGCGGACCCGCGCTTGGGCTCCTACTCACTCCCCTACACCCGACAGGGTCACGAGGCCGCGCCGCTGGAAGCCAGAGCCCCCGGAGCCCGCGCCGGGACAGGAGCAGGCAAGTCCCCAGCTCCCGGCTAGCCTCCGTCCGGGCCGGGGCGTGCCGCCTGCTCCTCCCTCCGCACGCGCCCGCGGCGGCCACAGGATGTTTGCGGCGCCCGGCGTGCGGGGGGCGAGCCGCTTTGTCTGACCCCACTAGGCCCCGAGATAGCGCGGCCTAGAGGCGGCCCGGCCGCTATACCTGTCCCCTCTGCAGCCCTAAATGGCACTGACCTACACAACCTGGGAACCCCCATCACCCCGAGTGGCCTCGGTGCCTCCCTGGGGTCCCCAACCGCCCTCCCCCACGTCCCCACCTCAAGGCTGGCAGAGCTCAGGACGAACGTTCTCGCTCTCCCTCCTCCAGTGTTTCGCATGGGGTCCCTTCCTCCAGTCCCAGCTCCCGCCGCAGCTGCGCCTGGCTGGGGACGCTCACCTGCGGCTCTCTCCGCTGCGCAGGCGCACTCTGCGGACACAATTCCACTGTAGCTGAGGCCGCGGTTCTGGCCCGGCGGCGCCTGACTTGGGCTTTAAGGACTCAGGCGGCTGACCCCGCCCCCGTAGTCTCCCCGCATTGCTATTGGCCATGCCTGCCTCTGGGCGGGGCCTCTGGGTGCCCGGACCCAGCACGTGACTCGGCCGAATCCCTACCTGTCCCGGAGCGGGGCGCGCCTGCCTCGGTGGGCCGGGGTGGGGACGCTCGGTGCCCTGGGGTGCAGAGGAGGGCCAAGCTCCTCCGCAGAGGATCAGATTCACTAAGTGCCCCGACTTACTGCGCGGGGCGGGCGGTTCATAAAAAGAAGTTAACAGCGAGCCCAGTGTGGATTTTCAGCCTAACGCCGCTTTTCCTTTAGTCCTCTAGTTTTTGGGTAAACTATCTTGTAGGGCCGAGAGCCAGTATGCTAGTGGCTCCCGTTCGATCCACGGCCCAGGTGGAGTCGGGTGGAGGAATGCAGAGCCCGAGCGCAGAAGCACTATCTCCCCGTTTCTGGTGGGAGGCAGCTGGGTTCTAGAAGAATCTGGTAGGGAAGGCATCCCCCGCGCGGGGCGCGGTGTCGAGACCAGGCCCCGGGAGGGACGGGCTGGCCGAGTGATCCTCCAGCGGCCGCGTGGCGTTCTGTAACGCGTCATTTCGTGTGTTCTGTGCTCAGGGATTCTCTCCAGAGGCGAGTTATTTACAGAAAAAAGTGGTGAAAAGCAGTTGAGAATGATGGAAACTGCTTTTAACTTTCCTATTCTCTGTGTGATGGATTATGTCTTCCTCAATATCCAACGTGCTTCTCTTGAGATTTAGTTTAGTAAATTTAATGTATCAGGACTGAGGTTATACGATTTGAGGAATTGTTTTTAGATGGAGAAAAAAAATACATAGCTAAGGATTTAAGGAAATTCAGAAACGTTTCTAATTTTCTTTTATATTATAAAATTAATACATAAAATCTATAGACTGCTTCTTTATGTAAGAAACATATTAATTGTAGAAAATATATTGTAGAAAATAAATACCCCTCCACCCTTCCCCTACAACCCTTTTTCTAGGCATATTTTTTTTTTTTTACAAAAAGGGAGTCATACTCATATTGATTGTAAACTCTTACTTACAAATTAAATTGAATAAATATATACGATTTTTATTTGTCAATTTAAAAGCAAAAAATGTGTTAATGTTTCAGAAGCACGATTAGACAAATGTTTTTTTATTTATTTATTTTTTTAATTTCAGCATATTATGGGGGTACAGATTTTAAGGTTTCAATAAATGCCCTTTCCCCCCCTCCCCCCAGACAAATGTTTTTAAAAATCAATTTATTAACAATTTCATTTACATCCTTTGAAGTAGAAGCTTATCCCCATACACAACCAAGGACAGAGTTCTCACATGTTTACAAAAGTGTATTGTATCACAAATAGCTGGAGTTTTTTGTTTTTTTGTTTTTTTTAATTAATCATTGTGCTAAACACAGTCATCATTCATGCATGGCAATAAACGAAGACCACCTATGAGAACCAACAAAAGCTGTATATTGAGAACTTGTTATAACAAGGGAGACAATTCAAAGTCAGGGGAAAGGAAAAGCTTTAGTAGGAAAAAGGGGAAACTTTGGGTATGTCATGATTGGAGACTGATGTCACAGAGAGGCTAGAGAAGAGATAACCAGAAACGGAGCATCTTCTGTGACTGGGTTGGGGAGCATATTTGGCATTCTCTGGTTTGTCCTGGGTTGGAAGTAGAGGCAAAAATAAGGAAGTTGTTCACTGTTGAGAAAGTCCTGACTGTTCTGAGCTGGTCTCTGCAGATACTATGTTTTTATCTTCTGTGTGTCAGAGTTCTATTGCCCTATAGTCTGGCCATTGTCTGTTTGTTTACTCAGTCTATCACAAGAAATCTAAGTTATTCTAACACGTGGGTTTTACGGTTGCCCTTGGGTCACGGCTCCCTAAGATTGCATAGAGTGGAAAAACCTGCCACTGCATTAAGATCTGCTTTTGAGCAACAGCCCGACAGCAGGCTGAGTGGCAGGTGCTGCTCTGAAGAATGGCATCGCCTTTGTTTCTTGGAATGTGAGACAAATGCAATGAAGAAAACGTGGATCCTTTTCATACCAACTATGCCCATAATATAAAATTACACCAAGAAATATCTAAATTCAAGAGAAGTATGGGAGAAAGCCATTAAGCAAGAGAGTGGAAGATATGATTGCTCCAATTTATGACCTCTATTTTTATTCATAATCTCTTAAATAATGGATTATAGAAATGTGATATTGCTAGTCATTGTGTTCCTTTTCCTACTCTTCTATTCCAATTTCCTTGCAAAATAATTTTGATGGGTGATAATTTTTAAAATGGTCACATTTTAGGCAGGCATCCAAGCCTTCACTCTGCCTTTGATAAAATGCAGTTGGCAGAAATTCCTGATTCCTTTTAAAATGCAGTGGCTGTGAAAGTATATTCTCATGTACATCTGTGTAGATTTCTTTTGCTCACTATTAAAATGGTATAATTCTTTACCCAGTCTCTGGAAGTTTTAAACCATAGGAGAACTGACGAACTTTGTGTGGTGGAATTGAACTTTGTGTGGTGGAACCTCTCCCCAATATAGCAATTCTCTCCCATTTTGTTTAAATTCACTGAGCCAAGAATTTGCTGGATAATAAAAAACATTATCTAGGCTGGGCATGGTGGCTCAGACCTGTAATCCCAGCACTTGGGAGGTCCAGGTGGAAAAATTGCTTGAGGTCAGAAGTTAGAGACCAGCCTGGGAAACATAACGAGACTTCATCTCTATAAAAAAGTTAAAAAAAAAAAAAAATTAGCAGGGCGTGGTGGGACTTGCCTGTAGTCCCAGCGACTCTGGAGGCTGAGACAGGAGGATCACTTGAGCCCAGGAAGTTTGAGGCTATAGTGAGCTATGACGACACCACTGCACTCTAGCCTGGGTGACAGAGTGAAACCATCTCAAAACAAAGCATTATTTAGCAAGCTGTCCATTTGCAAAATGGTTTGGAACCATTGATAATCATATGGAAGACAATCTGTTTATGTTCATATGAAACCACTTATGAAATAACTTACTTTTCTGAGTTGCTGTAACTTTGCTTTTCCTGTGGAGTTAACCTGTCAGCCAATTCATCAAGTATGCAAATCAATGAACACAAATTAATTAAACTCTCACTTTGTGCTTGTTGTCCTTTCCTAGTGTAGTCTGAGCATTTACTTTTGCATTCTACATGTAACTTTCCTAACAGCTTTTCTGAGGTGCAGCCTTTCCATTTTAAAGTATGAGATTAACTATATGAATTTTGACTTTACAGGAGACACAAAATGTGACAGATATATTTAAATGAAATTATGGTGAAGCATTTTTTTGCGCTGTAGGTAGTGAGGGAAACAACCTTGTGGAATTTCTCCCGTCTAAGACTATAGTCCACAAACTCCTAGCCGGATACCAGAAGATCTCTTCTTCAAATCTGAAAAATAGTCTTTTCAAGAAACAAGAAGTATTTGTTTCCTATGGTTGCTGTAACAAATCCCCACACACGTGGAGGCTTAAAACAATAGGAATGCATCCTCTCACAGGTATGGAGGCCAGAAGTCCTGAGTAAGCAGCATGGGGCTGCACACAGGTGTTGACAGGGTTGCCCTCCCTCCCGCCCTCTGGATGCTCTAGCGCAGCGTCTGTCCTCTGCCTCTTCCAGCTCTGACGGCTGCTGCCGTCCTTGACGAGTGGCCGAATCTCTCCAATCCCTGGTCACATTGCCATTTCCTTCTCTGTCTGTGTCACATCTTCCTCTGCTTCCCTCTTATAAAGACACATGTGATTGCATTAGGGTGTACCTAGGTAATCCATCTCGAGATCCTTAATGGAACCACATTTGCAAAGTCTTTGCTGTGTAAGATAATAGTTACCAGTTCCAGGAATTAAGGCCTGATTCCTTTGGGGGCTGTGATTCATCCCATTACACATGGCGTAATAAAAATCAGTTTCTCGACAAGGCTGATCAAAACTTTGTGAGTTTCATAATTTTGGGCTGGCCGGACTAGGACAGCTAGGCCTAAACTCCATGGGGACTACCCACAATGTGACTTCTTTGTTCCATCTCAGACCCAGATCCCTCATGTTTGACGACAGGAGACATTTCCTGTCTCACCTCTCCCTAGCAATGTCTGTAAGGTTTTGTTTCAAACCCCCCATCCAGCAGCTTTTCCCCACCTCCCCTTACTCTTTCCACGGCCCACTGTCCCACTGTCTCTGCATTATAGGCATTGCTCACCCGCTCCTTTCCTGGCACATTTCTAGTTTAGGCTTTGAGCATCTCCCTATTCCATACGCCCCATTAATAAAGTCTTTCTTAGCTAAGGTAGGGACTTGCATGTTTTTCCCTTGAAACCCAGTGACATTATGGTAAGTGGTAAAGACAGAGAAGAGCTTTGTGCTGTTAGGAGGCCGAGCTTGCATGTGGGCCTGCGTGGGGGCTGCTGCAGAGCGAGGGCGTCTCCATCCGTGCGTGCCTGGTGCTCCTGGAAGCTAAAGCATTGTTAGCCAAGGTCCTGGCCACGATGATGATGGTGGTGGTGATGTGAATAGCTAAATAATACTTAGGTGCCAAGCACTATTTGAACATTCTACACACGTTCCTCACTTAATCTTTATAACAACCCTATGACAGTGGTTCTCAAACTTCACCCTGCAGCAGAATCGCCTGGAGCACTCTTGAAAACTCACATTCCTAAGCCACGTTCCCCCAGTTTCTAATTCACTAGATCTGGGATGGGGTTCCAGAATTTGCCTTTTGAACAAGTTCCCAACGTGCACAGATGCCACTGGCTGGAGACCCCACTTTGAGAACCACTGCCCTAGAAGATGGCACTTTCATATACCGCATTGTACAGCTGAGGGTGGTCGCGGCAGTAGGGTACACAGAAACCAGGGCGCTAAGTGTCAGGTTCCCTTCTAAAGTGAAGAAATAAGTGCATGTCAGGCCAGCAGGGCTTAAAAACAGAAGCTGGACTTTGGGGCCTTCTCCTCATTCCTCTCCCTCTCCCTACCTGCTTGGCAAACTCAGCTCTGGGAGCCGGAGGGCACAGGAGAAATGGACCATGAGTACTGAGGCTTCTAGGCCAGCCCGCCCACTTCCATGTGGATGCAGCTAAGCAGGAGTCACGCTGAAAGCAGGAAAAGACAGCTGAGTCACGCAGAGGTTATGCCGCGGGACCGGACGGGCCCCTGCGGCTTCCTACCTCACCTGCTTCCAGGAGGGCGTTCTGCCTCCAGGGTGTGTCCTTGCTTGATCATTTCTAGGAGACAAAAGCCCAACACCTTACCGCGGCTAATTAACTGCCAGATTTTTAAAACCTAGATCCAATGACAATACTTCAATGACTCGTTGTTTTGAGAAGCTCAGGTATTAAAAAAGTGAAGTCTATTCATTCACCAATTCTAAAAACAAACACGTAAAATACTCTGTTAAAATATTGGAGACCACAAAAAGGAAATAGAACTGTAAAATGAAGTATCCCCTATTCCCTATGTAATCCTCTCAAACACCAAAATGAGGAAATCTTCTCAGTATAAGCTCTGGAAGTCTTGCTGAGTTACTGGTGTGTTAGGTTAGTTTTTTGTGTGTGTCTGGTCCCCTGCCCGCCCACCTCAGGCTGCCTCCCTGTCGTGCTTTAATTGTCCTCACTTCAGACCTGCAGCTGTGGCTCCAAGCGCATCTAAACTTTATCCTCAGATCCAGAGGATCCACCGAGGAATCCAGCTTCTACTTCAGTGCACTATCCCACCTTCTGAGTAAAGAATATGATCTTTCTTCAGGATCACTGCTAAGATGCCAGAGGAAATAACAGGGACGAGGGAAGTGCAGAACACACAGTTCTGATCTGAGGAAGCAGCAATTGCTTCTTTTAAATGCATTTTCTATTCCCAGTGTCCTTGGACCACATGCTGGTCTCCCACTGGAGGAGGAGGAATCAGGCGATGGCCGAAGGCACAGGTCTCCCAGTTTCGTAGCCCCACTGCATGGTGCATTAGCAAGGCTGGGGGTCGGGTTGTTCTGCCTGAGTGTTTCCTTGGCTAGCACCCTTGGCTTTGCCGTCAAGGGAGCAAGGACCACACAAAGTAGCCATCCCTGGCTTAGCTAGCGTCTACACTGGGAATATGGCCCGCATGTCCTCTGTCACCCACGCCTCTGCACTGCACCCTATTCCTCACACACACTTTCTCAACTTCTGCATTTCCACATGCTCCATGCAGAAAGTTGCTGATGTGCAATGCTCAGGGGTAGTGTCCTGTGATAGTTGCATGGCTCTGCACAAAGTGAGTGGAATTTGACCAAGAAAATTTAGGAAATTTAAAGAAAAGTTTTTCTCCAAGTTCAAAGAGAGAAATGGAACTAGTTTTTTTTTTTTTTTTTTTTTTTGAGACACGGTCTCCCTCTGTCGCCTAGACTACAGTGCAGTGGTATCATCATAACAACCTGAAACTTCTGGGCTCAAGCAGTCCTCCTGCCTCAGCCTCCCGAGTAGCTGAGACTACAAATATATGCCACCATGCCCATCTAATTTTTATATTTTTGGTAGGGACAAGGTCTCACTATGTTGCTCAGGTTGGTCTTGAACTCCTGGCCTCAAGTGATCCTCCCACCTTGGCCTCCCAGAGTGCTAGGACTATAGACATGAGCCTGAGCCACTGCACCTGGCCTTAAATTATCATTTGAATGGTATAAAAACAGTGTTTTAGTTACACCAGGACAAACAAAATGGTTACATATCCCATCTTCCCAACCCACGTGTCTTGAGGACAGAGACTTGTATTGTAGTATTGGGGTCCCCAGTGTATGATACATACCTAGTAAATATCATTGCAGAATGACAGTTATTAGGCTAACAGGAATTGTTGCTAATTTGGCCACAACTCCCCTGGCCCCTGGCACAGGGTCTAGAGCTTAGCGGGTGTCAGGTGGACTTGGGGAACTTCTGCTCCCAGGACACAGGAATCCCAGACCCTCTTTGCTGTCCTTGAGATGCTTAGAAACACCTCAGGGAGCTTAGAACTCCCTCATTCCTTAGAGAGTGCCCACAGCAAGAAACTAGCCAGTGTCTTCAGCAAGGTCCCACTAAGGCCTCACCACACTGTCCTCAGTGGCCTGGTGGATTCAGGAACTATGCTAGAGTCCACCAGGGTGATGCAAGAGGTCTGTGTGGGTGGACTCTAGGGGTGGCCAGCTGAGTGGCTCCCACTGCCTGCCTGCTCCCAGCAAGTTTTCCAGCCAGGGAAGGGGACCCCTCTTCTGCCGCCCTTCTCCAGGGTGCTGGAGGGATGTTGAGGAGAGAGAGAAACAGTTTGGGGTGCATGAGATTAATGGTACAAATGAGCATGAGGTTATTTAAGGTAAGAGTCACTTTAAGTAAGTGTCTAATCTAGAAATAACACATAAGAATACTCAGCATAATGAAGTCACTTGGAACAGTATAGAGCCTAGGGCACTGTACTGAACAGGCAACAAAGTTTTTCTGTAAGCACAGTGAAGAGTTGCTGTGTGAAAATGGATAATTTGATTATTTTGCCCAATTAATAAAACAGAAAAAAATTGGGGGCTTGTCTGAACTTCCATTTGTTTTTATCCTTTTGGTTTTTCTTTTGGATTGCAGAAGCAGTGAAAAATAATTCATATGTGCCTTCTCTTCTGCCTGTTTATTTTAATTGAGGTGGAAGAGAGAGTTGATAAGAATGTTTTTCTGGAAATACTAAACTTTGATAACCAAAATTTACAGAATATCCCAAAGTTTCCATTTTAAATTCTTTCTGCATTAAAACAGTCATTGGCATCACATTGTACACGCTGAATATATACAATCTCTGTTAGTTAAATTTTTTGTTGTTTGTTTTTTGAGACACAGTCTGGCTCTGTCACCCAGGCTGGAGTGCCGTGGCACTAACATAGTTCACTGCAACCTCCACCTCCTGGACTCAAGTGATCTTCTTGCCTCAGCCTCCTGAGTAACTGGCACCACAGGCATGTGCCACAATACCTGGCTAATTTTTAAATTATTTTTATAGAGATGTGTCTTGCTATGTTGCCCAGGCTGGTCTCCAGCTCCTGGACTCAAGCAATCCTCCTGCCTCAGTCTCCAAAGTGCCGGGATTATAGGCGTGAAACACCGCGCCCAGCCCTAAATATTTAAAAATTTTAAAAACTCAGTGGAAAGATGACAAACCAATAGAAGCAACAATTTTCAGTATACCTTAACCCAAATTCCCACCCAATTCTCTGGCTTTGGAATGCAGATAACTCCAGCGTCATCTTTGCTAGGCATAGACTTTTTGCAAGTGACTTACTCTCTCCAAGCCTAGTTTCATTCACTATAGAATGTGGATAATACAAACAACTCCATAAGGTTGTATTAAAAATTAAATGAGATAACACAAGTGTTAATATAATCTGCCATCTACAGAAATTTCTCCCTTGAAAATTGTCATATCCTTGAGAAATGACATTCAATCCAAAAGCACATTAAGATCACTATGAAGACTGTTACCATTAAAAGCATTGTATACTACCATGTTTATTGCTTTGACCATTCTCACCCATCTGGGATCCTCCCTGCAACATCATGAAATGTATAGTTGGTCTTGGACTCTGTTTCTCTGCATACAACTCCTAAAATCCTTAGAAACTCCAAAGTGATGTTATGTATGCTAATGAGTTGACTCATGGCTGACAGTACCTAGGTAGCTTCAGAATGAGGCTGGTCACCCAAACATGCAAGGCAGGATTGGAGGGTTGGGACTTTGGGCCTCACCCCCTGACTTAGGGAGGGGAGAGGGCCCCCCTCAAAGTTAAATCAATCACTAATGGCCAATGATTTAATCAATCGTGTCTATGTCATGAGGCTTCCACAAAACTCCCAGAGGACAGTGTTCAGAGAGCTCCTGGATGGCTGAATACACGGAGGTTCCAGGAGGGCGGAGGCCTGGGGAGGGCACGGGAGCCCCGCACCCTTCCATGCTCACCCTACACATTGCTTCACCTGTATTCTTTGTAATGTCCTTTATGATAAACCAGTAAACATGTTTCCCTGAGTTCTGTGGGCCACTCTAGAAAATTAATTGAACCCAATGAGGGGGGTCATGGGAACCCAAGCTTGAAGCCAGTCAGTCAGAAGTTCCAGAGGCCCACAGATGTGGCTGGTCTCGGAGAGGGAGGTTACCCTTTCGGGAACTGAGCCTTCGGCCTTTGGGACCTGACGTTGTCTCCAGGTAGATAGTGTCAAAATTGAACTGGAGGATACTTCCCTGAAGTCCACTACCGAATTGATTGCTTGCTTGTTGGCGGGGAGAAATCCCCTCACATTGTGTCACAAAAGTCTTCTGTGTTGATTGCTGCAGTGTGAAAGCAGAGGAAGACACAGTTTGAGTTTTTCCACTTCTACATTTAGTGTTAGAGGAATGGAATTTGCTAGAACAGCTGTGGCTCAGGGAAACATGTCGTTTGGGAAGAGAAAGGATGAAAGAGTGGGGGATGAGGAACTTTGATTCCTGGGTGGCCATGTGGTCACGCATGGTATGGAGATGTTCACTTACTAAGGGTGAAAGTTACAGTGGAATTTGGAGATGGATCTAACTCCTGGGAGTTGGATGTGTAAGGAAATGAAAACTAATATGAAAAAAGTAAACTACTCAATCTCTTCATTATCGTAAACTGCAATACCTATGCCAGCGGGAAGGCTCCATAATAGGCACTACAAACCTAAAGAAATGTAAAGCGGAAGCGCGGTTAAGGTAGACGGGTTAAAAGGCCGAGCGTGGGGGCGGCGGGGTCGATCGCGCCTCTGGGGCTTCCTCTGGCAGCCGGGCCGTCCGCGCACCTGCCGGCTGGCGGCGAGGCGCGGGGAGGCCCCCGGCGGGCGGCGAGGCGCGGGGGGGGGGCCCGGCGGGCGGCGCGGCGCGGGGACCCCGGCGGGCGGCGAGGCGCGGTGGGTCCCGGCGGGCGGCGAGGCGCGGTGGGTCCCCCGGCGGGCGGCGAGGCGCGGTGGGTCCCCCGGCTGGCGGCGAGGCGCGGTGGGTCCCCCGGCGGGCGGCGAGGCGCGGGGGGGCCCCCGGCGGGCGGCGAGGCGCGGGGGGGCCCCCGGCTGGCGGCGAGGCGCGGTGGGTCNGGCGAGGCGCGGGGGGGCCCCCGGCGGGCGGCGAGGCGCGGGGACCCCGGCGGGCGGCGAGGCGCGGGGACCCCGGCGGGCGGCGAGGCGCGGGGACCCCGGCGGGCGGCGAGGCGCGGGGGGGGGCCCCCGGCGGGCGGCGAGGCGCGGGGACCCCGGCGGGCGGCGAGGCGCGGGGGGGGACCCCGGCGGGCGGCGAGGCGCGGGGGGGGGGCCCGGCGGGCGGCGAGGCGCGGGGCCCCCGGCGGGCGGCGAGGCGTTGCGCCTGCGTCACAGGCCGGTGTCTGCTGCCTGTGTGTCATCTCGCAGCCATCTCGGGTTGCTTTAAAAATTGTTTGTTTCAGAGTTCCCTTTGTCTGACTCCTAAAACGAACTTCCAAGAGAGCGTGCTGGCTCAGATCTCGACACTAGACGAAGGTCAGATTTCAGTGAGTCAGCTCTGGTGCCTCAGAGCCGCCCTCGCAGGGGAAAATCATGCAGGGACGGCAGGAAACACCTCTAGACCTCTGGTCACCGAGAAGGCAGTCAGTGTGGGAGAGGGCAAAGCTAAGAAAGCACTGAGACCAGGGGGCACAGTGCGAAGAACTGTCCCCCTGTGGGTCGTGTCGCCGGCTCCTGAGGAGCGCCAACGTGGGCGCCGAGGGACCGAGCAGGGCGCCTCTGGTCGTGGGTGCCGCGGGCCGAAGCGCGTTTGGGTCGCGGCGGGCGGAAGCGCAGCTCTCGGGGACAGTGCGGATGGCCGTATAGGATTCAGAGACCAGGAGGGTATTCCCGAGGGAACAGCCTGGAGGCCCGGACGAGAGCCGCCGTGAGGCCTGCTCTCCCTGAGAAGGGGACTCCTGACTCCACCTACAGGTGCCCAGCGGCGCCCGGACGCCGGGCGGGCGCGCTTCGCGTGCAGACCACGCGGGCGGCGTCGTGAGGACGCCATGTCGCACGTGAGCGTGCCGTCCCGCGTGGGAACGCTGAGGGAAGGGCCCCTTTTGCATGGGCACCTCATGTAACGTCGCTGCTGCAAAACTGAGCCACGACCAGAGACGCTTTACCAAATTTGCTGTCTCAGCTCCGCTCCTGGGTCTTACAGGTGCTGATAAAACATTAGGTGGATTAACAAGAACTTAACGAAAGGCAAAAGGGAGAGTCAAAGGACTCATCCCAGGAAGGTGGAAATTTTTAAACGATTATTAAACACTGATGGGGTGAAACAAAGGGGGGAAGAGAAATAGGAGAGTCGTAAGACTCATCCCAGTAGGGGGGAAATCTTTATTAAAAATGGAATGAATAATGAAAATCGATGGGGTTAAAACAAAGTTCTTAACACAATACTATGGAAGCTTGGGTGGACCAAAGGAAGCCCCTGCTGGTCTTCCCAACACTAAAGCACCCAAGTCAGTTTGCTGTATTTCTCCCAGAAATACAGAAGGAATTTTAAAAGCCTGCAGGTAAAGACTACAATGAGAAACCCCCCTCCTGGAATTGCCTGGGTCAGTGGTTGGACTGGTTAATTAAGGCCAGGGTCTCCTGGCTGGACCCCTGGCTTGGGTCTCAAAGCCTTTTGCACAGAGAGGGTAAAACAGTCTGGGGGTAGAGAAGAGAAGTTCCTGGGACTAGAATGTAAAAATGTAAGAGTTGATAGGAAAGTTGGAATGTTTAAACAGGACTTATGTAAAATAATTGTTTCTCCTTTATCTAAATGTTTTATGGGGATGGACATCGTATCCCACTGGGGAATGTAGCCCTACCTAGCACTGTAAAACAGAAAGCATGGAGTCTGCCATTCAAGCAATATCAACTGGACGTGCGGAATGGGAGTCAGTCGGATTGCCGAGCCCATGCAGTGCGGAGTAGGAAAGGCTGTGCTGGGAGGACGAATTCTCCACCTGCTAGCCTTTTGGGGAGCGTTTGTGGGGCTTATGGCAAAAGCCTGTGAGCACCTCCCAGCAACAACTACTGAGGCTTTTTGGACCAGGGAATTTACACTTGCTATGGAACATTGATTGAAACTAGCTGTGTGACTGAAGGATATAAAATGATCAGGGCACCTGAAATGCCCCTGCTGTCTTGGATGAAGTCAGAGACTCTACTAAGGAAGGCAGTGTCCAGAAGAGTTCCATAATAAAGTGGAAATGATTTATACAGGATCATGCTCCTTGGGGAATGCAGGGAGGCACCCACCATCCCCACGAGCAGGGAGCCTCTTTTCCTCTAGGACTTTGGAACCATCGAAGGAGCTGCCAGAACTGATTGCCACTTGGACAATGCTCTCTAAACAGCTCTCAGCTGACCTACAAAGAGCTGCTTGGTGTGTGGATAACAGTTCCAAGGTAAACAGATAACATCCTGTTTGGAAGGATGACACTCTGATCGAAGAAGGTAAAAACAAATCACTTGGTGGGCCGAATTGCAGGCCGTTTTCCTAGCAGTGATGGCAAGGTTAAACAGTGGTAGAAGCCTGTGTTTGGGTTTTACTGACTCGTGGGCAGTGGCCAATGGCCGGGCTGCATGGTCAGGCAGAAGGGCCATGGAGACCTGGCCTGTTAAAGGGATGCTCGTGTGGGGCACAGCCCTATGGAAACTTGAGGGGTGCTTTAAAGTAGGACACGTCAATGCCCCAAGGAAAATCTCCCTTCCGGGTTTGGAAGGTGTCTGGAATCGACAGATACCCCTGTGTGCTCCCTCGAGCTGGCTACCTGGGTCCGTGAGATGAGTGGCTGTGGGGCAGGGACCGCAGTGGTGGAGAGATGGGCTGAGTCTGGACATGTTCCTGTTGCACCCGCTGAGGCACAAAATGCCAGCAGGAGAGGCCGAGACTGCGGGCTGTGGGGCCGGCTCCCTGGTGGGAAGGCCCTGAACGTGGCTGGCAAGTGAGACGGATGCAGGAGCCCTGGGGGCCATGAAGGGCTCTTGACAGAAACGGACACGGACTCTGGACTGGGCTTTGCTTACCCAGTGGGAGAGGCAAATGCTCAGAGTGGTATGGAAACACCAGGACAGGAGACATCGCGTGGATCTGGACAGCCGCCCATCACTGCTTCAGGCCGAAGAACACACGGTACAGCCAACGTCCAACAGTGGGCAGGGGGATGTGCCCAGAGCAGCAGTTTGATGAGAGGTGGAATGGGCATCAGTTGTCTAAGACGCGGGAGATGAAAGCATGAAGGGCTGGCTTACACAGCTGCACATGTGTGTGCTCACACCCAACCCGAGAAGGACTAAACGAGGGTCCCCCCCTTGCTTTTCTTCCATTTTTCTGGTGGATCTGGGGGAGAGGTGCTGGGGAGGATGCTGTTATGACTATGCAATTTGTGCCAAGGGAAGAGCACACTGGTATAATGACTATAATTTTTTTTTCTTCCTCAGATTACTGCCAAAAAATTTTTTTGGTACAGTTTTTTTTGATACTTGATACAGTGGTCCTAGGACCAGGGCTGTGACTACAAGTGCTGGAAGTGGGGATGGTTCCTAAGCAAGAAACTGTAACTATGTTTTTAAACCTTATGCCAGAATTCCTAAGGGCCTGGTAGAGGTGGGTTGTGGAAAATTGGGGTTTGCTTGTTTGGTACCTATATAATCTTACCCCGTCTGAATGGGAATGTAGTAGGCGGAGGCACTTGTTAGACCAGCATTGCTGCCTGCAATCTAGACCAGCACAGTGGTGATTCTAACGACCCTTCCAGGGGTGGAAAAGTTTGGATATTAATGGAGAGAAGGAGGAATAGTAGCTGAGAATAAAGGAATAAATAAGAGAAATCAAATATTACATTAATACCCCAAAAGAGGCTCAGAGCAAGAGATGATCTTGTCTCTTAGTTCAATTTTACCCGATGCCTGCAAGGGTAAAGCTAAGCTATATGTTTGCCAAGACCACTCCTGCTTTTGGTACCTGGCAAGATGGAATGGAAGCTTGTCAGCATGAGTGGCCTCGCCCTGGGAGACATTCATACAGTACGAGGGACTAGACTAAGTATCGATGACTGAATGGGATTCTAGTAATGTGGCAGTATCTTCTGAGTTCTGTCGTTTTGATGTAAGGGATCCATGTTCGAAGACTTGGGGTGGACTGTGTTATTGTGAAATATATAATGGTATTCAACCCCATTTCCTGGCATATAACTCCTAAAACTCTTTTTGTATGCTAATGAGTTGACTGGCCTCTGCCACCCATGTAGCTTCAGGATGGGGATGGTCACCTGAAAGCCTTGGCAGGATTACAGACTTGGGACTTTCAGCCCCATCCTCAATGTCCCAGGGGGTAGAAGGGCTAAAGGTTAAGTCGACCACCAATGGCCAGTGATTTAATCAATTGTGCTTAGGTAATAAAGCTTCCACAAAACCCAAAGAGGACAGGGTTTGGAGAGCTTCTGAATAGCTGAACCTGTGGGGGTTCCTGGAGGGTGGTGGCCCTGGGAGAGCATGGAAGCTCTGTGCCCCTCCCCCCATACCTCACTCTACTCATCTCTTCATCCAAATCCTTTGTAATAGCCTTTATAATAAACCAGCAAACATAAGTAAGCATTTACCTGAGTCCTGTAAACTGTTCTAGAAATTAATCTAAACCAGAGAGGGAGTCATGGGAACCCCAAGTTGAAGGTGGTCAGTCAGAAGTTCTAGAGGCCTGGACTTGCAACTGGTATCTGAAGGGGAGGCAGTCTGGTGGGACTGAGCCCTCACCCTGCTGCAGAGGGTGCCCCGGTGAAGGGAGGAACGCACCCTGAACTCACCAAGTGGGTTCTTGGCTTCGGGTGGGAAAGAATTCAGGAGCGAGCCAGTTAGCAACAACAGGTGCACTGAGAGAGAGACAGACAACAGATTGTACTCCACAGAGTAGGGCTTGCAGGGGAACCCCTCATGGGACAATGGTGACATTTTTAAGTGTTCAAAAACCTTGTACGTGACCAGCACTGTCTTATAGTTAGGCCTTAAAGATTGATCATAACTGCAGTCACAGAAAGGTAAGCACAGTTTGTAAGGCTTCCATCCTCAGATGGTCCCGGGCTCGTGACCTGCTGGCAACTTCCTTGTTCAGGGTGGTGAAGGTCTGCTGTCAGTCAAATTGGCTGCACGCAGGCTCTCTCAGCCTTCTTTTTCTGCCTCATATCTCTACATTAACCCTGTGGGATCTGACGCTGTCTTCAGGTAGATAGTGTCAGGATTGAATTAGAGGACACCCAGCCAGTGTCCTCTGCAAAAGTGATTGCTTGCTTGTTGCTGGGGAGAAATCCCCACACAACTGGTCACAGGAGTCTTCCATGTTGGTGGTGGTTGTTGAGTAAGTGATAGAAAAAGCGTTTTGAGTTTGTGTGTTTTTCCTACATTCACACTACTGTAATGCACTAGAGAAGCATTTAACTTGATTTAGGGAAACCACCCTCAGTACCCATAAGGCCCACTGGAGCTGGCTCCCTCCCATTCAGGATGATCCTCTGCCAGTTTTCTTCCATTTTTTAATTGCATTGTTGTAGAAGTCTCTCCCCACCACGGTCTCCACAGGGACCTATGCGTGGATGTGAAGTTCTCTAAGAAGGACTTCAATAGTAATAGAATTGTCAAATATACTCCCAATTCCACTTGAGGAAAGGGAGTAGGTGTGAGGCAGAGGGTCTTCAGGTCTCCATGTAGCTATCTCACCCTGGATGGAGGGAATCTCAAAAAGTACGGTTGCCTCCTCTTCTCCACATTCCATCAGGAAAAGGAAGTCCTGAATGATGCCATGTGAAAGTTCACTGTGCTACCCACCATCTCAAAAGACATTCCCATCAAGGCTTCATTGTGGATGGAACGTGTCTCCCTGATTCAGGTGTTTCTGCCCTCATCACAAGGGTCCACCCTCTGCCATGTGGCTCTGCTCTAGGTCACCCTATTGTGACTTGGTGTCTGGTCTCTATTTTCCATGAGTCACATCACCTTGGAGCCGCTGGCATGGATGCAGTGAGTTTTGGTGGTGATCTCCAAATCAAGGGCCGATGTTCCCACTCAGAGAAGTCAGGTCATGGTGGGAATGGGGCAGCTATTGGTGGATTTCAGCTTTGGAAGTTTCAACCCAAACACCATCACTACCTTAGAGTTCTTTCTCAGAGGGCAAAACGTCCGTTTTAACAAAACAAGTACAGAATCCATCCTCTGTCTACCACCAAAGGTAGTAGCAAAATGTCTATGATCATATGTGGCATCAAATAATACAAACTCTTCTATTTTAGATCCAATATTACACTATGGACATATTTCTTTATCAATGCATATAGAGCATTCCATTGTTAGACCAGTCATAATTCATGTAATAATCTTCTTTCCCCCTCCTGATGGACATTTGTATATTTTTTTCATTTATAAGCAACACTGCAATGAATATCTTTGTACATATATCTTTATAGATGTTTGAAAATGTTATAAAACTAATTCCTGGAAATAGAGCTACTTGCTGAAAAAAGTTATTCTAATGTGTACTCCTCCTGCAGTGAAAGAGAATGTCTGTATCCCCACAATTCATAAACTAGCTCATTTTATGACAAAAATCATGTTCTAATAGCTGTTTTATAACATGGAGAACTCAATGCCAGGAACTTTACATATGCAATCAGACTTGATTTAATTTAATTTACTCCTCACAATAACCACACCAGGTAAGAATTGTTAATCCATTTTACAATTAAAAAACAAAAAGTGAGTTAGTCGCGTGCCTTTAGGAAAATAATTTAAGTACTCTTTGCTTCTGAACCCCTAGTACAAGAAAGGAAATGGTAGTATCTTCCTTATCTACCACAGGGGTGTGCTGGTCAGTTTTATTTGTCAATTTGGGTGGGGTACAGTCCGCAGTTATTCAGTCACACACTAATCCAGGTGGGATAGTGCAGGGATTTTGTAGATAGGATAAAAATTCACATCAGTTGACTTTAAATAAGGGAGATTATCCTAGATAATCATGGCGGGCCTGCTCCCATCTGGTGAAAGATTTTAAGAGCAGAGCTGAGGCTTCCCTGGGAAAGTAGAAATTTCACCTGTGGCTGTGGCTGAGCTGGAAAGCTGCAGCGTGTTTTCCCTGAGAGCCTGCGCTGCAGATCTCAGACTTGCCTGGCCAGGCCCCACAATTCCACAAACCAATCCCTGGCAATAAATCTTTTAATGTATATTTCCCACTGGTTCTGCTTCTCAGAACACAATGCAGATGTGTTAAAAATTAAAGTGCTATATATCTGAAAGGTATTTTATGGTGCCTGTGGATTGTGTGTGATGACATAGTTTATATTAACAGTTTCAGTGTGCTTGGGAGAACGAGGAAAAGGTCTCTTGTCGCGTGCTGCGCCTGGCTGGGTCCCGCCTGAGGAAGGCATCTTGGGGGTTGCTGAGGAAGACTCTGTAGACAGACTGAAGCTGGCATTGGACCCCGTGTGGAGGTGTATGTTGTTTGGAAAAAAAGAAAGAAAGAAGACTGAAAAGACGCAGGTCTGGGTGCTGCAGTGTGGGCTGGCCTCCAGCAGACTGAGGGACTGAATAGCAATACTCGTCTCTCTCGGCGCCTCCATTACAAGAGATAGAAGTTGGATCAGTTGGTCTCTAAGGACCTTTTTAGAGTTAAAAAGTTTAGAACTATGAGTTTTCTTTATATCCACAAATATCTATTTAAAATCTTTCTTTATTGTCACTTTTAGTGAGGTACAGTGTATATACAACAAAATTCACCAATTTTAAGTACATAGATTGATGAACTTTAAATACATACATACCAAATGCACGCAGTTGTGCTGCTACCACCATCACAGTCATGATTTAGGACATTTCCACCACCCAACAAAGGGTGGTCCCTGCTGCCCCTTGCAGTCTGTGTCCACCCCCAAGCCTGGCCTTTGCCAGCCCTGATTGGCTCTGTCACTACAGCTTTGTCTTGACTAGAGTCTCATACAATGGACTCTTACCATACAGACTCTTTTGTGTCTGAAATCTTTCATTTAGCACAATGCTTCTGAGATTCATGTTTGATCTCTATTAGTGCATTTTCTTATAATTTCATGTAGGCTATTTGTCTTTCTTCTAAAATAAACTGTTTATGTCCTTTTCCCATTTTCAGTTGGGTCATCAAAATGTATAGAAGCATATTTTTAAAAAGACAGTGAATAATATGGAAATTGATTTTATTTTTCCTAAAGCTTCTTGAGTGCATCTTTCCCCACCAATGGCTCACTTGGCACCACCGATGGCTCAAGACACCATTCTTTTTACTCTTGCTACCACTGGAGGTGCCCGTTGCCTTCACCACCCAGATTGCTGCAGACGAACACACCACAGTGTACCCACCCAGGCCTGATGCTCACCACTGCCCAGGCTGGACAGAGGCTGGGTCCTCAGAAGGGAAAGGAGAGAACAGAGCTCCTGCTTCCGCCCCTGCTCCTTGGCAGGGTGTTTTCCCAGCCACAAAGCTACAGCCTCCAGCCCCTAACATTGTCCCTGAGTCTGTGCACTCTGTCCTGGGATGAGAGACCCACATGCAAATGGGCAGAGGAAGGACTCCCCACCCCATCACATTCTGCTTCATACTGACCATAAACACTCAGGGAACCTCACAGGGCTGGGCATTCTCTGCAGTGGCTACTTTCAAATCCTTAATGAAAAGGGAATGCTGGGCAGGTCCGTGGACCTGGGGGGGATGGGAAACCTACTGGAACAAATCAGAGGGTCACTCCAGCCCACTTATCACCAGAGGCCACCTGGACCTTCACCCCCATTTCTCCTCTTTCCTCGCCTGCACTGTTGGGACGTGGTGCTGGGAAGAGGGGAGGAAGGGCAGGCCTGGTCCTACTGCCCTGGGATAGGTGTGTGCCTGGCTTCCTTGGAAATCTTGTGGCTCACAGCTTAGGCTTTACTGTGTGCCCTTGGCAGGGCACCACCCTTCACTCCCAGTTAAGCAGGCTGTAGTGTACCAGCCTCAGTTCTCAACCACCAAGTGCACAGTCTCTGGGGAAAAGTACATCTTGTTTTCCAAACAGCTGATTGACCACACACTAAAGACACACAGCCTGCTTATAAACTGGGATTACCTTGTTGAAATTTGTAGAAAACTTGAATATGCTTCTCAGGTAGGTGTTCACCCTTTAAGCAGGGAAAAATGGATCTTGTTCAGTTTTTCTTTCTACTCTATCTCTATCTAGTCCAAAATGGAGCTGAGGAGGATATAAAGCAGCAAGGAACTCTTTGAAATGAAAATGGTGACAATGGAAGAAAATGGTCTTGGTCAACCCCAATGGCCATCTAAGATCTCTTTTATGAAAAACTTTTAACTGGAAAACAATTGCTAAATAGTTTTCCTATGATAATATCCAGTTTGTTTGTATTTTAGAATTTCTGTCTAGAACTCTTCAAAATTGCCATCTCTTAATCCATAGAATCTTCCCAGGAATCTGCAAATTTCCCAATCTTTAGAGACTTGATGGTGACTCATTGGTCAGAGGTACTGTAAAAGAATTCTGAGGAGTTTGACTCAGTGGTCCAACAAAGGCCCTTGCAAATCTTTAGTCTGATTCTGGGATCCCCAAGGAGACCTGGAGCCTTTCTCAGCATCTGTCATGTGGAAAGACCATCTGCTGCATGTTCTGTTACAACACAAACAGCCATTGTAAAGCTCCATGATGAATTTCAATGAGCTCATTCTACCAGGTAGGCTTGGATTTACAGGTATGTTTGTGCTATGTTTCATATTCAAATGTACAGTTCCAACAGTTTATCAGTTGTACCCTTTGTCTTCCTTGTATTCTGTCAAACACCAAGTCCAGTGTCATCTCTGTGTGGGTGCTCCACAAATGCTAATTGGTGGTGACAAGGATAATGATGTTGACAAATGGCTCAATGAATCTGATGAATCATTTGGTTCAGAAGGCCCAGGTATAGCAGTTATGTAATGTTGCTTCACTAGACAGGTAATATTTCATACCTCAGAGCAACACAGAACATTTTGCCTATCAGTGCCTAGTCATTATTTCTGCTCAGATCCAAAAAGGCATCTTTGAAGAGAGTAGAAATTTTTTTAAAAACATTGACCCTTAGGCAGACTCTTAAGGTAAGAGATACAGCTGCTTCCTTTGGTTCAGAATTTCTGTCTAGAACTCTTCAAAATTGCCATATCTTAATCCATGGAATCTTCCCAGTAATCTGCAAATTTCCCAAATCTTTAGAGACTTGATGGTGACTCATTGGTCAGAGGTACTGTAAAAGAATTCTGAGGAGTTTGACTCAGTGCTCCAACAAAGGCCAAAACTGCTACCGAAACTCCCACACCAATTGGCAATCAAATAAACAAACAGATAGAGCAAGAAGCCTGAATCAGACAATAAAAACAAATAAATGAATTCCTATGAGTCTTAACACTTCGATGGTATTATAGTTCCCACCCTCCTGTGGAAAAGTCTGTACATTTTAAAATAATAAATTGGCTCTGTTTATAGGCAAGTTTTTAGCTTATCAAAACTTTGACCATTTCTGATCTCCAAAATGGAAATTTTATTTGTTTTTTATTTTTATTTTACTATTATTTTTAGAGACAGGGTCTCACTATGTTGCCAGGCTGTTCTTTAACTCCAGGGCTCAAGCAATTCTCCCACCTTAGCCTCACAATAACTGGGACTAAAGGTGTGTACCATGGACCTTGGCTTAAAATGGCAATTTTATATGATTCCACCTAATAAAAGATTTAAGACTTCTTTTATAATTTTTTAATAAATTACATACTGTTTGCCTCGATGAATCCACTTATATCCTACAAAAATATTCACATAAGCCTGGAGATTACATACTTCATATATTCAATGATTGTTCTCATAGCATAGTTTATAATAGAATGAAATGGAAAATAACCTATGTGTTTATCAATAAGGAGATGTCTAATTATGGTTACATGTGATGGTTAAAAATAATGAGTTGTATCTGTGTGTATAATTGTATCTGTGAGCAATGGAAACGTGTGCAGAGTAACTCTGAGTGCAAAAAGCAAACTTCAGAACAATGTTCATAGTATGATCCTATTAAAAAACAAAACAACAATGTATTATCTGGCAAATCTGTCCCTTAGAAATGAGGTGTAGGGGTAAAGACTTTTTCACACAAACAAAAGACAAGGGAGTTTATCACCACTAGACCAGCCTTATAAGAAATACTAGAAGTTCTTCAAATTGAAATGAAAGGCTTCTAATAAGTAACATGAAACCATATGAAAGCATAAAACTCACTGGTAAAGGTAAACATATAGTCAAACTCAAAATACTCTAATACTATAATGTTGGAGAATAAATCACCTATAATTATAGTATAAAAGTTAAAAGACAAAAGTATTAAAAATAACTTTAGCTATAACTTGTGAAGTAATATACAATATAAGAAAAAGTAAACTATGACATCAAAAATAGAATGTTGTGTGGGGGAGTAAAAGTGTGGAGCTTTCTGTATGTGATCAAAGTTAAGTTTTTACCATGTTTAAGTGGACCAGTCTAACTATAAGATGTTTTAATATGCTTCATAACAACTGCAAAGCAAAAACCTATAGCAGACACACAAACAGATAAAGAGGAAAGAATCAAAGCATACCTCTATAGAAAATCATCAAATCACAAAGGAAGACACCAAGAAAAGAAAAAAGGAACAAAGCATCTACAAAGCAACCAGAAAACAATGAACAAAATGGGAAATAAATCCATATCTATCAATAATTACTTTAAATGTAAATGGACTAAATTCACTGATCAAAAGACACAGAGGGGGCATATGGATAAAAAAAAATAAAAAAAATAACCTCAGTGATATGCTGTCCACAAAAAATTCACTTCACCTTTAAGGACACGTATGGACTGAAAGTAAAGGGATGGATAAACATACTCCATGCAAATAGAAACCAAAAGATAACAGGGGTAGCTATACTTATGTCAGACAAAATAGGCTTTAAGTAAAAAACGAGAGAAAGAAAGGCTACTACATAATGACACTTCACCAAGAAGATATAAAGAATATGAAAATTGTAAATAACATGCATCCAACATCGGGTACCTAAATACATAAAGCAAATAGTCACAGGTGTGAAGGGAGGAATAGACGGCAATACAATAATAGTGGGGAACTTTAATATTTCACTGTCAACAACGGATACATCATTGAGACAGAAAAGCAATAAGGAAGGAAACAATGGACTTGAACTACACTTCAGACCAAATGGACTAAACAGACATATATGGAACATTCTGTCCAACAGCAACAGAACACAATACAGAATTCTTCTTAAGCACACATCAAACATTTTCCAGGATAGATCGTATGCTGGGCTACAAACAAGTTTTAACAAGCTTGAGAAGATTCAGATCCTATCAAGTATTTTTTCTGACTACAGTGGTATGAAACTAGAAATCAATAGCAAGAAGTAAACTGGAAAATGCAAAAATATGTGGAAATTAAACAATGTGCTTCTGAGAAAACAATGAGTAAAAGAGAAAATCAAAAGGGAAAATAAAAACATCTTGAGACAAATGAAAATGGAAACAACACACCAAAATTTATGAGATGCAGCAAAAGCATTTCAAAGAGGGAAATTTATAGCAATAAACACCTACATTAAAAAAAAGAAATGGGCTGGGCCTCGTGGCTCACACCTGTAATCCTAGCACTTTGGGAGGCTGAGGTGGGAGGCTCACTTGAAGCCAGGAGTTTGAAACCAACCTGGGCAACATAGTGAGACCCTGTCTCTACAAAAAATAAAAAGATTAGCCAGGCATGGTGGTGCATGCCTATAGTCCTAGCTGCTTGGAAGACTGCGGCTAGAGGATTGCTTGAGTCCAGGATTTGGAGGTTGCAGTGAGCTGTTATTGCACCATTGCATTCTAGCCCAGGCAACAGAATGAAATCTTGTCTTAAGAAAGAAAGAAAGAAAGAAGAAGAAGGATCTCAAATAAACAATCTAATGTTGTACCTGAAGGAACTAGAAAAAAAAAAGAACAGACTAAGCTCAAATTTAGTAGAAAGAAGGAAATAATGAAGATCAGAGCAGAAATAAATGAGATAGCGACTAAAAAACCAATAGGAATGATCCAATGACACTAAGAGTTGGTTTCTTGAAAAAATAAATTGACCAACCTTTAGCCAGACTAAGAAAACAGAGAGAAGCCTCAAATGAATACAATCAGAAATGAAAGAGGAGATATTACAACTGATACCACAGATGTACAAAAGATCATAAGAAAATGTTATGAACAATTATATGCCAACATACTGGATAATCTAAAAGAATGGATAAATTCCAGAAACATAAAACCTTCCAAGACTGAATCATGAAAAAGTAGAACAACTGAACAGACTAATAAAGGGTAAGAAAATTGAATCAGTAATGAAAAATCTGTCATCAAAGAAAAGCCCATGACCTGATGGCTTCACTGGCAAATTTTACCAAACATTTAAATAATTAATACCAGTGCTTCTCAAATTCTTTTAAAAAATTAAAGAGGAAGAAAAACTTCTAAATTCATGTTAAGAGGGCACATAATCCTGAATCTAAAGCCAGATAAGGACACTATGAGAGAAGAAAATTACAGGCCAATATACCTGATGAACACACATGCAAAAATCCTGAACAAAATACCAGCAAACTGAATTCAACAGCACATTAAAAGGATCATACAGTATAATTATGTGATTATGTGGGTTGCAAGGATGGCTCAATATATGAAAATCAATAAATGTGATATACCACGTTAACAGAATGAGGGACAAGAATCATATGATCATCTCAATAGATGCAGAGAAAGCATTTGACAAAATTTAGTATCCATTCATGATAAAAACCCTCAAGAAATCAGGTATAGAAGGAATGTACCTCAAATCAATAAAGGCCAAATACGATAAGCTTATAGTTATCATCATACATAAAGACAAAAAGTTGAAAGCTTTTCCTGTAAAATCAGGAACAAGAGAAGGACACTTACTCCTGCCACTTTTATTCAACACAGTACTAGAGATCCTAGCCAGAACAATTAGGCAAGAATAACAAATAAAGCCATCTGAATCAGAATGGTAGAAATAAAATTATCTCTGATTGCAGATGACATGATCTTATATAACATATAGAAAACTCAAAGGACTTCACCAAATAACTGTTAGAACAATAAATAAATTCAGTAAAGTTGCAGAATAGAAAATCAACATAAAAAATCAGATGAATTCCTAGATACTAACAACTATCTGAAAAAGAAATGAAGAAAACAATTCCATTTACAATAGCATCAAAAATAATAAAATACTTAGGAATAAATTTAACCAAGAAAGTAAATGATCTGGACATTGAAAACATTGACAAAGGAAATTAAAGATGACACAAATAAATGGAAAACTCCACTATATTTGTCTGGGCAATGATTTTTTTAATATGACCCCAATAGCTGGGTGTGGTGGCCTATGCCAATAATCTCAGTACTTTGGGGCTAAAGCAGGAGGATCACTTGAGGCCAGGAGTTCAAGACCAGCCTGGGCAACCTAGTGTGAACCCATCTTAAAAAAAAAAAAAAAGAGTGAATATGACCCCAAAGCACAGACAACAAAAGCAAATGGGATAACATTAAACCAAAAATATTCTGCACACAACAAAGGAAACAGTTAAGAAAGTGCAGAGATAACCCACAAAATGGAGAAAATAATTGCAAACTATATATCTGATAAGTAGTTAATATTTGAAATGTATAAGAAATTCAAACAACTCAATAGTAAGAAAACAAATAACTTGATTACTGAACAGACATTTCTCAAAAGAGGACATACAAATGGCCAACAGGCATATGAAAAAATGCTCGGCATCACTAATCACTAGGGAAATGAAAATTGAAATTACCTCACACTTATTAGAATGAATTTTATCAAAAAAAATGAAAGGTAATATTGGTGAGGATGCAGAGAAAAGGGAACTCTTGTACATTGTCAGTAGGAATGTATTATAAATTCCCACTGTTGGTGGGACCGTATTATAAATTAGTACAGCAATTATGGAAAACAATATGGAGGTTCTCCAAAAAACTGAAAACAAACTACCATATGATCCAATAATCCCCCTTCTGGGTATATATTCAAAGGAGCTGAAATCAATATGTGAAAGAGATATCTGCATCCACATGTTCATTGCTGCATTATACAAAGTAGCCAAGATATGGAATCAACCTAAGTGTCCATCAGTGGATGGATGATTAAAGAAAATGTGGTAGTATATATACACAAGGGAATACCATTCAGCCTTAGAAAGGGAGGCAATCCTTTCATTTGCAACATGGATGAATCTGGAGGACATGTTAAGTGAAAAAAAGCCAGGCACAGGTAACTACCGCATGAACATACTTACACAAGGAATCTCATAGAAGTAGGGAGCAGAATGGTGGTTACCTGAGGCTGGGGGTAGGGTGGGGAGGGAGGGAATGGGGAGTTGTTGATCAAAGAGTATAAAGTTTCAGATAGATAGTAGGAATAAGTTTGGAGATCTATTGTACAACAGTGACTATAATCAATAAAAATGTATATTTTAAAATAACTAAAACAGTAAATCTCAAATGTTTCACCATAAAAAGTGATAGGTAAGAGAGGTAAAGGATATGTTAATTAACTTGATTTAATTAGTTTGATTTTAATTACTCCATATTATACATGTATATCAAAACAATGCATTGTACTCCATAAATGTATATACAATTATGATTTGTCAATCAAAAATAATATTAAGTTTAACAAAGGAATAAAGGTAGCATTGAAAGCACATTGAATAAGCAATCAGGTGTCCAAAATGCAATATTTCTCTGAACCGTAGTTTTCTTATTTGTAAAAAAAAACAAAATAAAATAAAACAAAAACTCATGTTGTATACCCTAAATAAATACATTTTTATTTGTCAACCATACCTTAATAAAGCTGGAAGAAAAACCCTCAAAATAACCATATATGTATATTTCGATATGCAGACGTAGGTATATGCATAGAAAAGATTTTGAGAGAAGATTTTGACCCCATCCCAGGGGACATTTGACATTGTCAATAGGTATTTTTGATATTCATGACTGGGGGACGGTACTACTGGCATCTACTAGATGGAGGCCAGGGATGCTGATAAACAACCTACAAAGAAGAATTAACTGGCCCCCAAATCAACAGTGCTGAGGTTGAGAAGCCTTGATCTCTAAGAATATTAGCAATTATCCCTAGCATTAACAGAGGGATTAGAGCATTGTATAGGGAACACTTCTTAATTCTCTTTTTATGTTAATTTGTGTTTTGCTGTATTAACCATTTCTTGTTTTCAACATGTAATTATGTTCTTGGTTCAATCACATAGAAATATAAAAAACGAAGTTTTAAAAAAACCCCACCCATATAATATGTGTTGTTAGTTTCTTTATTCATCCTTCCAGAATATATTTATGTGTTATAAAAACCAATAAAAATATGTATGCTTGTTTTCTCTTTTTCTTTTCCACCATAAAGTGGCATATTGTATTGTCAACAGAAAAGAAGCCAAACTCTGTAAAATAATTTAAAGAGATCTATTCTGAGTCAAATTTGAGTACCATGACTCGGAGCCATGCTCAAGAAGCCTTGAGCAAGTGGACTCGCTGTGGTTGGGTCACAGTTTGGTTTTATACATTTCAGGGAGACAGGAATTGATGGTAAAGTCATAAATCAATATGTGGGAGACATACATTGGTTTGGCCCGAAAAGATGGGCCATCTCGAAGCAGGGGCTTATAGATTATAGGTGGCTTTAAAGACTCTTATTTATAATTGATTAAAGACATGAAGCTTTGTCTAAAAGGTAAGAATGTTTTAAAGTAAGACAAGGAAGTCTGTTAATCAGAGACAAGCCACCAGACACATACCCAGACTCAAGTGATCTGTTAAGTAGATTGAGGACTTGCAGGTTTGTTTCACCTAGCCCTGGGCCTGCTAATGAGTTACAAAGGACGTCTCCAAGAAGGGAGGGGGCATGGTGAGGCATGTCTGACCTCCCTTATCACGGACAGCAACTCTTTTAGGCCCCTTGGCCAAGAGCATATCCACTGGTCCAAGTCAGCCAGGTTGGGGGGAAGTCTTAAGATTTTATTTAATTCACAATATTCTATTTGACACTTTTGCCTTCGACAATATGCCTTACACTTTCGTATTGTTTGTGAAAACATTTTATAACGATATATATTCCTTTGAAATTAAAACAAATGATAAATATGGGACTTTGGTAAGGAGTTGCAACTGCAGGGAGGGGTTACTTATTGTCATTGACAAAGATGACCGGGCCATTTCCAGCATTGATACACAAGTAGCTGTTAGGTCCAGAGCCAAAAGAGAGACACACGAAGCCTCATGTGTAGCAAAATGCTGTTTATTTTGAGCATCTGGGTGCAGATGGGTGGAGGCCAAAAAAGGCATCCACCCTGAGGGAGGGGAGAGCCTCGTGTCTTATAAAGGGTTTCTGTGGGGGAGTAAGTGAGCCAGATAGTTGCTTGTAATAAATTCTTTTTTGAACAACCAGTTCCTAGGACCCCTGCCCCGGTCACATCCGTCCCTCAGCTCCAGCCTCACCCTAATCAGGAGAGAGGGGGAGGGAACACTTTGTCCCTGTGGGGGTGGCTGGACGGGATGCTGGTTGCAGCTGTCAGATTTACAACGTCCAGGGACTCTCCAGACTCCTGCGGGTATTGTTTTACAAGCCTAAATTTTCCATTAACTGCATTCCATCCTACACATACTTGTCAGTTTCCACCTGGAACAACCCTAGCAATAGTTATTTCAGGCAAAGAAAGATGTACGAGTAGATGATGAATTTGCCCTCTCAGTGCTGATTTTGCTCTATTTAGAAAGGTAATTCCATGTCTTCAAGCTGTAGTTCTTCCTCACCTAGGAAGACCTCTGCAAAGCACTCCAGCTTTACCTATTCCCATGTCTGCTCCTGAGCTCTGCATTGAATTTAGAGGGTCCGCCCGCAGGGAAGGGAATGAAGGGCGGTCTCTGACCAACTGCCGGTTGGAACTGAAGCCTTCAAAATCCCTCAGCCCTTTGGAACTGAAATTCTGCTAACGACAGATTCTTCCCTCGTCCAGACTTCCTGTGGCCCGAGCCTATTAGACAACTGGATTGCAGCCTCCTAAGCTGCTAAGTTTGTTGTAATTTTATGCAGCAGCAGGTAACTATCACGGTTATGAAATCTCACCACTTTTGACAATGACTTGGAACCAAAGTAGCCACCAATCGCTGAATTTCCCTTGCCAAGGAGGGCGCCGTAATGTCATTCCACTGGCCAAGAGAACTCAGAACCCAATTCCTGGGTTAAAAGGAATCATGAGAAACAAATAAAATCACCTCCACCACAGTGGGCCCTTTAGGACCTGTAAGTGCTACCCTGAAGTGTGTTTTCACTCTAAAATGTTTTCGGATCTGGAGTGCAGCCATGCTGTTGCACTGTCACAGGGAGAGCTGATGGTTCATCAGGCTCTTTTGTTCTCTATAAGAAAAGTCTTCAGGGGAGGAATGCACTGTGGAGCGTGAGCTTCTATCGTCCTTGCAGAAAATCAGTTTCCTGACACGTGGACACTTTGAAAGTATCTCTAGGTGATTTGTGAATCATTTATAGGAGCACATAAGGCCTGAAGTGTTACAATTTCAGGAACTGGTATCACCAGATAAAAAATGCTCTTGAAAAAGTGACGTCCCACAGCAGGCATGAGGACCTCCCACACAGCTGTTGGGGAGAAGGCTCTTTTAGCTCTAATTTACTCTCTTGTTTTATTATGAGCTATGCTCTGGCTTAAAGCTTCTTTAAGGAACACAAATCCTTCTTTAAGGAATTTTGATATTTAATAATACTAATAAAATAAATAATGGTAATCATTATTACTTTTTGATCACTTACTCTATGCCAGGCATTCTGTTAAGTGGCTGACATAGATTACCTCAGAAAACATCCTTTAGAAGGACTGTGGTTAATAATATTCATTGCTCACCATTTCACAGGGGAGGAAACTGGAGCTTATGGGTGAGACATGGCTTACCCAAATCATACAGCTGCGTAGAAGAGGGACAGGGAGTAAATGCCCAAGTGAGGCCAACGAGCCATTTGGCAAATTCAGAATCGGCCCTATCTCATCACAAAATGAAAGAACTCGTGGAAGCTTGTTCCTGGTTTCCTCTGGACTCCCTGCCAGGTGCTGTTTCCCTTGGAGACTTTCCTCTGCATCCTCTTGCTATAACAAACGGTAACTGTGAGCCTGACAGCTTCTGGGGCCATTGAGGCTGAGGCCAGTCCTGGGGACCCAGGAATTCCACTCTTAGTTATTTTTTTCTTATCAGGGTTTTTCTTTGTAAATTTTATTGTATTTAAATAAGAATTATTGCTAAAAGAAACAGCTGCAGATGATCTTAATTCAGAAAAATTAAAAACGGTTATTCTCATTAGTCAATTTCAACAAAAAGCACAGCCATATGCATTAGGATGTGACGTTTTGAGATTATAATAATATTTATGGCATTCTAGGTCCTTTCATGAAACTTTAAAAAATATCAGAATATTAAGGGTGTACACATGTTTTGGTTACATAGATGCCTTGTATAATGCTTAAGTCAGGGCTTTTGGGGTGCCTGTCTCCAGAATAGTGCTCATTATACCCAAAAGGTAAATTTTTATCCCCCATCCTCCCAAAGTCTCCCCCTTCTTGGTTTCTCATGTCCTTATATCACTTCGTGTCCATGTGTACCCGTTGTTTAGCTCCCACTTATTAGCGAGAACATATGATGTTTGGTTTTCCATTCAAAAAACTATCTGTCTTCCTTGAAAAACCTTCTGTTCATGTCTTTTGCCCACCTTTTGATGGTGCTCTTTGTTTCTGCTGATTTGTTTGAGATACCTCACTTAGGATAATGGTCGCCAGTTCCATCCAAGTTGCTGCAAACTACATTATTTCATTGCTTTTTATGGCTGAGTAGTACTTCATGCTTATATATATGCCATATTTTCTTTATCCACTCATGAATTGATGAGCACTGAGGTTGATTCCACATCTTTGCAATTATGAATGGCGCCATGATAAATATTCAAGTGCAGGTGTCATTTTTATGAAATGACTTCTTTTCCTTTAGGTAGGTATCCAGCAGTTGGGTTGCTAGATTGAACGTTAAGTCTGCATTTATTTCTTTGAAGAATCTGCTTTCCACAGAGGTTGTACTAATTTGCAGTCCCACCAACATGGTATTAGTATTCTTTTCTCTCTGCATCCATGCCAGCATCTATTGTTTTTTGACTTTTTAGTAATGGCCATTCTGATGGGAGTAAGGTGGTGTTTCGTCATAGTTTAATTTGCACTTCTGTTGATTAGTGATGTTGAGCATTTGTTCATATGTCTGTTGGCCATTTGTTTATCTTCAAAAAACTTCTGTTCGTGTCTTTTGCCTACTTTTTGATGAGGCTTTTTGTTTCTGCTGATTTGTTTGAGTTCTTTGTAAATTCTGGATAGTAGTCTTTTGTTGGATGTATAGTTTACAAATATTTTCCTCCATTCTGTAGGTTGTCTATTGACAATCAACTCTGTTGATTATTTGCTTTGCCGTGCAGAAGCTTTTAAAGTTAAATAAATACCATTTATTTATTTTTATTGTTGATGTCTTTGGAGTCTTAGTCATAAATTCTTTGCCTAGAAGAGTTTTTCCTATGTTTTCTTCTAGAACTTTTATGGTTTCATGCCTTACATTTAAATCTTTTATCCATCTTGAATTAATTTTTGTGAGTGGCGAGAGATAGGTGTCCTGTTTTAGTCTTCTGCATGTGGCTATCATATTTCCCCAGCTCCTTTATAGAATAGGACTTCCTTTTTCCAGGGTATGTTGTTGTCTGCTTTGTCAAAGATCCCTTGGTTGCAGGTAGATGGGTTCATCTGTGGGTTGTCTCTTCTGTTCCATTGTCTGTGTCTCTACTTTCATAGCAGTAATTGCTGTTTCGTGAGGCCCATTGCGGGGCACACAGGGCTGGGGTGGGGACAGAACTCTGTGTGGTGGGGGGGACCAGGGAGCTTGTTCCTCTGCTTGGCTTGTGGGACCACCAGGTAGTGACCTGCTGGCTGGCATGTGAGTTTCTAGCGGAGTGGGCTTCAGCACGGTTGCACACGGGGCTGGGGGTGCTTGTTCCCCAGGGGCATGCAGGGCTGTGGGGGCTGGGCTGCTGAGTGACTGGGCTTGGCCGGGCTCTCTCCCCACACAGGCGCCGCTGAGGCTGCTACCATGGAACCCCTCAAGATCCGTTCGAGTTCCCCGGCGGTGGTGTGTGTGTGTGAGGCGCTTGCCTCCCAGTTACGGGCCAGTGAAAGCATCCACTCTCTCTGCTCCTTCCCTGGCTTGGTAAGGGGTAACGTTGGGCAGCTGCAGCGCAGCCTATCCCCGTGTAGACCTGCTGCTCTGGACCTGAGAGCTGCCAGTGGCATCAGCTGTGGCGACTTGGGAACCGAGGCCTGGCGGTCCCTGCTGAGCCCGCTCTCTGATGCAACCTTTATACCGTCTCTAAGCAGTTCCCTGTTCGGTATTTAGGTCCTCGGTGGTGGTGGTGGGGCCCGCAGCTCAAGTCGGGGTGTCTGCAGGGGAGCGTGGGGTTCTGGGGCTCTCTCCTTTATTCCTTCCCCACATGTAAGAGTCTTCTCCAGGTACCTTCTGATCTTGGCTAGTGGAACTTCCCATCCCCATCTCATTCACTGAGTGTCTCCCCTTGGCTTTCTGATGATTTACGATGCTCTCTCCATCTGTAGGCGGGCATCTATTAATACTTGCAGCCGTGGATCCTCTCCTAGAGAGTGGCGTGTGCAGGCTGCTTGTAGTCCCACATCCCGGCCCTCCTGACTCTTAGTTATATACCCCAAAAGAATTGAAAGCAGTGAATTGCAGCATTATTCACAAGAGCCAAAAGGTGGAAACAACCCCAGTTCCCATCAACTGATGAATGGATAAACAAACTGGTATATACACACGATGGAATATTTTTCAGCTATAAAAAGGAATGAAGTTCTGAAACATGTGACAACATAGATGACCTGAAAACATTATGCTAAGTGAAAGAAGCCAGACACCAAAGGTCACATATTATATGATTCCACTTACTTGAGCCAAATATAAGAGGCACATTCATAGAGACATAAAGTGGAACAGAAGTTACTAGGGGTTGGCAGGGGGAGAGGAAGAATGGGAGGTTATTACTTAATGGGTGCTATTCAGGGTGATGAAGAAATTTTAGAAATAGTGGTGATGGCTGCACGACACTGTACATGTAGTTAATGCCACTGAATTCTACACTTAAAAAATAGTTACAATGGCAAATTTTATGTTATATATATTTTACCACAGTTATAAAAAAGATAAATACAAAACAGTGTAGACTCCAATTCTCAACTATGCACAACCCGTTCTCCAACCTTTTCAGGAGAATTTGTACTCTCTCAAATACTGTTGGTAGAAGGGTAAATTGGTAAAAACGTTTCACTTGGGCAAAAACCAAAAAGCCCAGGTGTTGCCTTAGGTTTTTGTTTTCTCCTCCAGTTTGGAGGAGAAAGGGCTCAAACATCCTCAAAGGTGAAATTTGGGGAAGCCACAGTGTTAAAAGGGGCCTCTTCTACAAAAAATGAAATCAGGTATTAGGACTGGAGCAAAGCTTTAGATAAACCAAGAAAAAAGAAAAGAAAGGAAAAAACCCATTTCAGAGGCTGTTACACCCTCCCTCTCCCCCATTCCAGGCATTTCTCAGCAGCTAAAATGTTAACTCTGTAAATGCTACATCTGCTGCTAGGGGTTTCAGTAAACTCGCATTGGAATGGGAATTTTAAAATATTGGCTTTGTGTTGAATGGCTACTACATCTGGATATATGATAAAAACTTATCGTCTGTGCCTGTAATGTCATAAATGTTAGAGGGACTATCCTGATTAGCTGGCACAGCAAAACAAACCCCAGAATGGTCCGTAATTTCCTTGCTTTTTGCTGGTGGACAGGGAATCGAAATGTAAAGTCTTTGAAAACAAGTTTCCATTGATAAGGGAAACCCCCATCTATTACTTGGCTCCTCAGGCACCCCCACCACTCACGAAGACCCACATCAGCATAGTACTAACCTATTACCTGGCCCATCAACTAGTCTACTGTCTGGCGCATCAACATAATATTAACCTATTGCCTGACATATCAACTAACCTACAGCTGATACCCCACCCCTCAGACCACCCCAACTTAATAAAATTGGGAAAAATTGGGTAGATGGGGCTCCGAATTTGCTGGCGAGGCCGGAGGCCCCTCTGAGCCTGCTGGAGAATAAACTTTGATTCTCCGAGTCTCTGTGTGCTGCTCAGTTTGTCCTCGGGACCACCCGCTGTAACACTTGCTGTAACACCATAACGGATGATTTTTGGAATCAAAATGTGAAGTCTTCAAAAACAAGTTTCCATAATGGATGATTTTTGGTATAATTTTTGCCTGTTGGAGCATCTGAGAAAAGAGAATATGTAAGAGAGGCAATCACTAACTGGAGATACATTTTTGGAATTTAAAAGCAGCTTTTAGTTACTAAGGAGCTCTTGTAAAATCAGATGTCTGCTCCATAGGGCCTGATAGTTTTCTGGCCTCTGTGCATATTTTCAAATGGGTTAATTTGGACTGTAAGAATAACCTGCTACACAAGGCGCAGGAAAGCCTCACCTGTCACTTGGACCTGGAACACAGCGGTCTGGCTGGGCAGGGCTTTGGCTTTGCTGCAGCATAACAAAGCCACTGGCTTGTTTGGGGAAATCCAAATTCACAGGTCATGACTGCCTGCGCCTGACTGTAAGGCAAACCTGATACTCTGTGCTACAGGCTATTTGGCCTCAGCACAAACTGTGCTGATCTAAAAGCTCCATAGACTAGATAAACAGGGCTCAGACTCTGGTATCATTGCAGTTAGGACATGCCAGTGTGGGGCCGCGGAGTGTGCAAACGTCACGGACGCTGGCAGGACTGCGTGCACCAGACACGTGCGCCGAAAGGGCTTGTTCTCTAATGTAACTGTCAGGGCATTCCACCAAAACCCGCCTGTTTCGCTTATTCTGCTCCTAAATTGAGCAGCTGCTAATACAGCTGATGAGGTGATTTGGGGACATACTTCTGATTGGCTGACTACCATGTAAATGAAGTAACTTTTGGGACATACTTCTGATTGGCTGACTACAATGTAAATGAGGTGACTTTTGTGAAAACTTGCCATTGGCTAACTGTAACCCCCCCAAAAGGTATAAAACTAAAAGAAAAAAAACGAGAAAGGGGAGCTCAGAGTTTGGTGGCAGATATGCCTCTCTGAGCCCGTAGGTGAAATAAAGCTGACTCTCCAACTCTCTGTGCCGCTTGGGTTGTTAGTTGGCCAAGAGCTGTTCACACCTGCTGGAACAGAACCGTCTGCAGATAAGCTTCTGATCAGCTTCGTATTTCTGACACAGAAACTAATTGCATTCCTGACTTGGGAGTTCTGCCAAAAACTACGAGTTTGGGGTGAACGTATCACAGGGACTATAAGGACAGCCTTGCTGAAATAACAGGAAAATATCTAATCCTGCAATTTTCTAATACCAGCTAACGATAATCTTCAGCTCTCCCTACTTTTTGCTGTTTCCCTCCCAAACCTGCAGTCCCATTGTCACAAGCCTCAGAAAAGAGAGGAAAGACAGAAAGGAAATGTGAACATTTCTCCTTAAGTTCCCCAGCCCACAGCCTTTAGAATTTGTTTTATAGCCTCAAGGTGTTCCTGACAAGCTGTTGAACCCACTGCCAGGAAGTAAACCCCTAGCCTTAGTGTCTTGTCCAAAACCGTATCTCGGGGCAAAATCACATCCCCTGGGATAAGCCTGACTACATTTCAGAGATAACCAAGCCTCTAGGAACACAGAGATACAAGAAAGACAATCAGATGTCTCCCTGCTGCCTGCTAATCACTCCACAACAATTACTATTGTTTCCTTTTTTCTCTTTGTCCCCATAAAAGCAGCAAATCACCTATCCTAGCTGCTGGGACCCTTCTTCTTTGAGATGCCATGCCATCTCTCTGCTTTCTCTTTTTCTCCCCCACTCTGCCCATGCTAAGAAGATAAACTTTTTTGCTTTTATAACTTAATCTCTGTGTGAGAAATCTTTCTCCTCCTTCGCTGGAGCACCGCCGGGCTTTCCACCCTAACAGGGACCCTGAAGTCCTCGTTCACTCCTGACAGATTGGACTCTTGACCCCCTGCCCCCCCCCACCCCCCGACTTGGGAGATGTCTCATTGCTGTCTGTGGATTATATTTGGCTTTCTGGATTAGTTTCATTTTGCTACAAGAGACCGATAAACTGACTCAACATTCCTATTTCTCCTGGTACACACACTTCATTTACTAATGCCAGGTGACCATTAATAGCAGCTGCTCCCCAGACAAGGATTAGCGTTTCCTAGGCTGCTCACTGGATAAATCATTAGGACAAAAGGGGTGGGTACTATGTAAACCCATTCTGAAATCTTTTGAAATCTTCTGAAATCTTTTTGAAATTAAAGATTTTGTCCTGACTGACCCTGAACATGACATGTTTTCTTAGTTAAGTTGCATAGTAATGTTTTACTGTGACAATGTTTTTTATTCATTTTGCTGACAACCCTGCCTGATGAAATGTCTGGACAAGAGTTGGAGATGATTGAAAAGATGTGAAGTTATTGATTTTGCAACAATAGGAAAAAAAAAGCAAAGCCCCAGATCTGGAAGGTACAGGAAGGGGGAGGGCATTGATCATCTTTGCTTTTCAAAAATGTTTGTGAAAGGCTTTCCTTTCCTGTGCTGCCTTCCCTAGTGGCTGAATGTTTTGAATTCAGACTGAGTGCTGAAGCGAGAACATACCAGACAGAGCTGACTATTGTCAAAGAAAACCAGAGTCAGACAGAAGTTAGAGCAGGGAAGGCAAATTATATTCAGGAATTTCTGCAACAGGGGAAGAGAGAACTCAGTACAGAACTGGGTTTCCATTCTGCATAAGACAAGCACAAGTGGGGATTTATAGCTAAGGCACACTGTGGGGCCAGCGAAGGGAAAATCACCAAGAGGGAACATCAGGGGTGAGGGAGATTCTGGCTAACCTGGCTTAGCAGATTTTTCTGAAGGCAGGTCAGGGTGAGAGAGTATTGAGGGAGGGGGATGAGGACCTTGGTCAGAGAATGGGTTGGTCAAAGACCAAGGGCGGGAGGATTCTGGCCAAAGTGACTCAGGAGAAGACTTAAATAAGCAGTGCTAGGGTGGAAGCCTAGTTGTTCATGGCTCAGATGGAGAGAAGTTTCTCACACAGAGATTAGGATATATACAAGTAAAAAAAGTTTATTTCATCTTTTTAGGAGAGAGAGAATGAGAGAGTGAGAGAGAGAGGAAAGAGGGAGAGAAGGGAGATGGCATAGCATCCCAGAGAAAGAGAAGGGGGTGCCAGTGCAGAGGCCAAGTGGCTTGCTGATTTTAAGGGGACACAGAGAAAGGAAAAAAAAACAGTGATTGTTGTCAGTTGAAACAGAAGCGGTTATGGAGATGAGATGAGAAGAGATGTCAGTCAGGTTGTCGGTCTGGTTCTCTCTGCTCCTGGAGACTTGCTCATCTCTGAAATGTAGTCAGGCCTATCACAGGGGTGTGATTTTTGCCCCTGAGATATGGTTTTGGGCAGGAAACTAAGGCCTGGAGTCTGACCCCTGCTGTCTGTCCAGGGCCTTCTCTGGAACACCTTGAAGCACAAAACAAATTCTAAAAGCAGTTTCTGGTGAATGTAAAGAGAAAGATCTACCAGTACATTTCCTTTCTGTCTTTCTGCTCTTTACTGATGGTTGTAAAAACAGTCCCTGCAGGGTGCCTGCCAACTAGGGAGAGAAAGAGCAGAGAGCAGGGAGAGAGCTCATGATTGATCTTCAGATGTTATTAAGAAATTACAGGATTATTTTCCTGTTATTTCAGCAAGGCCACCCCTTTCAAGCAGACGAAGGACAGAGCCCAGGGTTGGTACCTTAAGGGCTTAGAGGAGCCTGACTAGTGTGAGCTTAGCAACGTTCCACCCTTGACATCAGTGACTCCATCTTGGGCTACTTGACGCCATGTTGAACAGCTGATCAACTTTGAGACTCACAAAGGAACTATGAAGAAACCCTCCTTCACAAACATCCATGCACTCAACAGTATACAGTATGAGAAAACTAGTCCTAATCTTTATAAACACTGTGTATAGATTTTTCCTGATGGACACAAATGCACTTTTCTACCAACAGTTAAAGACGTCTTTGTTTAATCCAGCAATGAAATAATCTGATGAATAGTTTATGTTGTGAACTAAAATAAAATCCTAACACCTTCAGCCCCCACTGACTGGACCCCCTGTTGGCCAAAGAGATTGCAGAGAAATGTTAACCAGAGTTCCCAGGCATAATTAATGGGATGGAAGGTCAGACAAGCATCATTTCACCCTCTTCCTTGGTAATGGCCTTTAGGCTTTTTTCCCTAAGGGCCAGACTTGCATTCTTTTCTGATAAAAGACCAGTAACCATGAAGTGGGCTTAAACAGTCTACAGAGCATGCACAGAAAGGGTTTTTCGTATCCTTGTTTCACCTTTTTGACATAGAGTGTGGCCATTTCTGAACATGGACCCCACAAAATTGCAGAAAGCTCCATAGTATAGGTGCATGTTTCTCCTTTCATAAATATTCATGACTCCTCCTTTAGTTTGTTAAATATGTATATTTGGCCATCCTGTTCAGTATAAATTCCTGTCCCCATTGTCCCTGCCTCAAAGCACATGTTACTGGCTGGTGGCCCGGAGCCCTGCTTTCTAGCCTGCCTGGAATAGCTACCCACAATCTGCAACCTTTATGAGAAATACAGCTCTCCTTTCCAAATTATGAATCTTGTTATTTCTTCAGTTAGTGATGCAGTCAAAATAGGTTTTTATAATGCGAGCACCTCACCCCTTTCAAGGGGGACAGTTTCTGACTGCCACCTGAGCTGCAACCCCATTCCTGAGTAAATGCCTGTTTGCTTCTGACCTGTTGGCTCCTTCTTTTTCTAGGGTTAACAGTTGGAGTCACAAGTGGGAATGAACAGTGACCTTTCCTTTTGTGGTTCCCGTGGTCTCCAACATCTGCGAGGGCCTCATGGAAAGTCCTTTGTGCCCTGGGATATCGTGCCCACTGGAAGCAGGAGCCGGGGCTGAGATCGTCGCCGACATTCAGGATTTGTTAGTAGGCCTCCTGTCTGCCCTTGTTTTGTTTTAAGTTCAGACAAGGTAAGAGTGGGATTCTTTGCTTCTAAGAAAATTGAAAGTCCTCTCCTTCCCCCCCACCCCCCAGCCAGCTGGTTAGGGTGTAAAGATTATGGGCTTTTTGTTTGTTTTTATCTAAATGGAATAATTTGACTAACAATAGTTGGGAATTACAACAGCCCCTTGGTGCTCATTTGACCTTTCCAAACTTATTTTTTTAAGACAACTCTTTGAAAATAAAAAGGGTTGCACCTTCCAGTATGAGTGGGAGGCATACTTTAATTACCATTTAGCAGCTACAAAAAAAGAACCAGGAATCTGGCTTCTTTCCAAGACATAGTTTCTAAATTAGTAAAATAAATAAATAAAGATTTAAAATTAAAATATTTAGGTGGCTGGACATGGTGCTGCCTGTTGTCCTGGCTATTCAGGAGGCTGAGGCAGGGGATCGCTTTAGGCCAGGAGTTAGTTCAGCCTGGGCAACATAGCAAGACCCCCAGGGATCTTTGACTAACCGGAAGCCCCCTTTGAAGTATGGCAAATGAATTTTATTCAATCACCTCAGCCTTAAGGTTACAAATATGTTTTGGTTATGGTCTGCATGTATTCAAATTGGGTAGAAGCCTTGTCAAGCAACTGCTGTGACAGCAGTGAAAGTGTCACTATAAAACATAATACTTACTTGAGGTGTTCCTAGAGAGCAACACAGTGACCAGGGTACTCATTTAATCGCACAGACTCTCCAACTCGTCTGCAAGGCATGGCCTATCTTTCAGCACTCATTGTGCATACCACCCTCAATCTTCAGGCCTCATGGAAAGAACCAATGGAATCATAAAAACCCAACTGGAAAAATATATGGATGTTTTTAAATTGCCTTGGCCAAACTGTTTGTCATTAGTATTACTGTATCTAAGAGGTACCCCATTAAAAAAATACCACGTATCTCCTTTATAGATAGTTACATGCAGACCTATGGCACCACCCTTGGCTCATTCTGAGTCTCTTCTTCTAAAATGATCAATCCCTCAAAACTGCAAGGGATTAATCACCCAAGTACATTATAACAGTCAACTTGTAAAAGATGCCTTTTTAAAAGAGCTTCCCAGAGATAACATTACAGCACATCTCACTGGGAGACTTTGTTTATAAGGAGTACTTTACATACAAACATTCCTCGGCATTTTGATGGGACGGGCCTTATCAAGGCTTGCTAACTAAACCTTGCACTGCTCAGTTACGGGAAATAGATTCCTGGATCCATATTTCACAACTTAAGAAAGCACCCCAACCCACATGAATATCAGCTACAATGGGAGACCTGACTTGGTGACTTACCAAATCCTCCAGGTGACTAGCTGTATAGTATGACAAGCTGAAAACTTACTGAAGCCATTGTGTTAACTGCTGAGATTTATTTGACAGTTTTGCTGCATATTTGTTAGAAGACTTGACCAAATTAAAATAGACATGAATGTGTTATTAATCTCTTTAACTAGTTACATCAGTTTTAAATGCTTGGAGTGAAAATGCCGTAATTAAGTTGTCCAATGCTGTCACATACAGTGGTAATTTGTCCAATTATTGGATCTGCCATGTTTGCTATAAAACTTTGTCCTTCCCTTATAACCTATGGATAACCCAGATAATGAGCTACTTGGGAATTCCCAATGCCACAGTAGAACCAATATATGCAACTTTACTTATTACTGAGTGCACATGAAGGGGAACTATAACCCAAACTCACCCTGTTTCAGTTTGACCCTACCCTCACTAGCATGGGAAAAGAATACTTGCTGCTATAACTCAACAACTAAAGAATCTTGCTTCTCCACAGTCAACACAATGAACCAGTGTATTCATAATTTTGGTTTTGCAAATGCTAATAATATCTGGCCTTTGTACAATTTTTCCCACTTTAAAAACTGGCTAATAGCAGCAAATCAGACTATACCTCGAAATAAATCCTACAAAGGTGCTACAAGCTTGAGTGCTCCACCAGGATACACTTTTTGTCTGTGGATGGGGACTAAACCTTTTTAAAGTCTAGAGGAAAAAATGCTTCGACTCCTGGTCATTAAAAAGTCAGTGCACTCTGGGTGTTCATGTTACCAGGATCTCTAACCACCTTCTGAATCATGTCCTGCCTCCTCAGAAGGGCTGTATTTCTCCCACTTCAAAAGGGAGACTCCTATAGGGCCCAGAGGCGTAAATATGTCACCTTTTGCTCAATTCGTTAGTGTTTTTCTTCTCTGAAGTGGAACACGAACAAATAAGATGATGATTACTAATCTCTCTCAAACTAGCTGATTCAATTGCCAAAATGATTGCCACTGGGCAACAATATTGTGAACTAAAATGCTCACCCCCCCACTGGCTGACTGAATGGACCCTCGTGGCCAAAGGAATATCCTAAAGCAAAATTGCCTGCCAGGAAGAGGGAGGTCAGACAGGCCTTATCATGCTCCCTCCCTTCTTGGAGACTTCCTTTGTAACCCATTAACAGGCCTGAGGGAATGCAAGACAAGCCTGCAGGCCCTCAATTCATAAAAAATGGTGGTTTATCTCTGGTGAACAGTTTATGTTAAAACATTCCAAGCCTTTAGACAAACCTTCATGTCTTTAGCCAATTACAATCCAAAGAATCTTTAAACCCACCTATCACCTGTAAGTCCCCCCACTTGAGATGGCCCACCTTTTTGGGCCAAACCAATGTATGCCTCCCACATATTGATTGATGGCTTTACCCGTAACCCGTCTCTGAAATGTATAAAAACCAAACTGTAACCCAGCCACAGTGAGTCCACTTGCCCAAGGCCTCTTGGCAGTGGCTCTGGGTCATGATCCTCAAATTTGGTTCAGAATAAATCTCTTTAAAATTATTTTGCAGAGTTTGGCTTTTTTCCGTTGACAATATTTACATTTATTAGCCAGAATGGTATTAGATTACAGAATTGCTCTAGATTATCTGTTAGCAAGACAGGGAGGTGATTGCGTGGTAGCTAAAACTTCATGTTGTACTTGATTAAATACCTCAGGAAGAGTTGAAAGTGTGAACTAAAATAAAATTTTAAGCCCTCGCCCCCCCCCCACCAGCTGACTAAATGGACCCCCTTGTGGCCAAAGGAGTATCCTAAAACTAAATTACCTGCAAGGAGGAAGGAGGTCAGACATGCCTCATTATGCCCACTACCCTTCTTGGGGACATCCTTTGTAACCCATTAACAGGCCTGAGGGGATGCAAGACAAACCTGCAGGTCCTCAATTTACACAACAAATATATGTCCAGTGGCTTATCTCTGATACAAGCTCCTTATGTTGAAACATTCCAAACCTTTAGACAAAGCTTCATGTCTTTAACCAATTATAAGCCAAAGAATCTTTAAACCCACCTATAACCTGTAAGCCCCCCCCACCCTTCGAGATGGCCCACCTTTTTGGGCCAAACCAATGTATGCCTCCCACGTATTGATTTATGACTTTGCCTGTAACCCCTGTCTCCCTGAAATGTATAAAACTAAACTGTAAGCCAGCCACAGTGAGTCCACTTGCTCAAGGCTTCTTGGGAGTGGCTTTGGGTCATGGTCCTCAAATTTGGCTCAGAATAAACTTCTTTCAAATATTTCCAAGTTTGAATTTTTTCATCCACAAACGTAAGTTCCATAAAATTAGAGTTTAGGCAAATTGATGATGGCATGTGCCATCCATAAGTAAACCATCCTTTGACCTATTTAGTTGATTACCAGGAAAGATAAGTTCCTGAATGAGAGCCGTATTACAAGTATTATAACATTGTCATTTCTGGTAATTTTCTTAAAATACAAATGTTTGTCTCAATGCCTAGAATGAACACTAACACCACCCACTTGCCTGGTTTGGGCCCAGATTCTCGTAACCTATTCTGGACATCCAAAAGAAACCTGTGGCCCCTGGGATGATAACCGGCCTGTGAGTCTGTGAAACAGCTAATAAATTCCCCCTCCGCAGGCCATGGGGGACCCGGAGCAGATAGCTTCGCTTCACCCTGGCTTTGCGGTACAAGCGGGGACTGATGCAGAACTAAGTCCACCTCAGCCCCAAGGGACCTATCCACAGATATCCTCTCTTAGGAGAAATATCTTGATCAAAATGAGGAAATGTGAGTTTAGCAATGTTCCAGGCTTCACATCAGTGACTCCTTCCTGGGCTACTGACTCCATGTTGAACAGCTAATCAACTTTGAGACCCACAAAAGAACTGTGAAAAACATTTCCTTCACAAACAACTGTGTTCTCAACAATATACAATACAAAGAAACTGGTCCTAATCTTTACAGACATTCGGTGTATAGGTTTTTCCTGACTGATGCAAATGCACCCTTCTAATGATCAAAGGCTTCTTTGTTTAATTCACCAGTGAAATAATATGACAATTTATGTAATAAAAATGTTTCTATAAATGTAAGCCCTTTTGCCCTTCTTGGCTGGTACTCCCTTTGCTGCCTGGGTCTCATCCCCCATTCCTGAGTGTATGCTTATTTGCCTCTGACACGTCTATTCATTTTTTTTAGGGTAAATACTAGAGAGGTGTCAAGGAAAGAGTTTTTCACTCTAAGGCAGGAGTGATCCCAGCTTCTGCATTTTTCATGCAAAACTCCTCCAGAAGTCACACCCTTGAGGTGAGTGAATTGCTGTCACCATCAAACAAAACTGCTTGGAAGGTTGTGACTGCTTTCCTCCAGTTCTTCTAAGACCAAGGACTCATCTAAGCATTTCAGACTGACCTGGAAATCCTGCAGCAGAATGAAGACTGAACTTTGGTCTTTTTCTTTTGCCCATATTCCTTTCGAAGGGGCCTGGTGAATTGCACCTACAAATGATAAAAATCTCACTAAACAGGTTTTGTTAATTAAATATAATGTGGTTTACTTCCCAACCTGATTCCAGTATAGCATCACCTGAAAGATAGAAAGTCCTTATCTTTAATTCTAGAGATCCTTCCCTCTAGAACTCTCAGAGTGCTCAAAATCTTATCTTAACTTAAGCATTTCCTTTATTACTGTCTTTTAGACAAAGCCTAACTCTTTCAGCCAATTGTCAATGAAAGAATCCCCAAACCCACCTATGATTTGTAAGCACAACATATCAAAACCTATGGGATATGGAAAAAGCAATAATAAGAGGAAAGTTCATAGCAATAAGTAGCTACATCAGAAAAGTAGAAAAACTGCAAATAAACAACTTAATCATGCGTCTTAAAGAAATAGAAAAATGAGCAAACCAAACTAAAAATTAGTAGAAGAAAAGAAATAATAAAGATCAGAGCAGAAATAAATGAAATTGAAACAAAAAATACAAAAGATCAACAAAACAAAAAGTTGATTTTTTGAAAAGATAAACAAAATTGACACACTTTTAGCCAGACTAAGATAAAAACAAGAGAAGACCCAAATAAAAAAAAATTAGAGATGAAAAAGGAGACTTTACAACTGATACTACAGAAATTCAAAGGATCATTAGAGACTACTATAAGCAACTATGTGCCAATAAATTGTAAAACCTGGAAGAAATGGATAAATTCCTAGACATATACAAGCTACCAAGATTGAACCAGGAAGAAATCCAAAACCTGAATAAACTAATAACAAGTAATGACACAGAGGCAGTAATGAAAAGTCTCTCATCAAAGAAAAGCCCAGGACCCAGTGGCTTCACTGCTGAGTTCTACCAAGCATTCAAAGAAGAAGTAATACCCATTATATTAAACTATTCCAAAAAGTTGAGGAAGAGGGAATGTTCCCAAACTCATTCTACAAGGCCTGTGTCACCCTGATTCCAAAATCAAAGACACAACAAAAAAGAAAACTATAGGCCAATATCTCTGATGAACATAGATGCAAAAATCCTCAACAAAATACTAGCAAATTGAATCAACAACACATTAAAAAGATTATTCACCATGATCAAGTGGGATTCATCCCAGAGATGAAAGAATTGTTCAACATACTCAAATCAATCAATGTGATATGTTATACTAACAGAATGAAGGACAAAAACCACATGATCATTTCAATCATTGCTGAAAAAGCATTCAATAAAATTCAACACCCCTTCATGATAAAAACTAAAAAAACTGGGTACAGAAGGAACTTATTTCAACACAATAAAAGCCATATATGACAGACTCATAGATAGTAACACACTGAATGGAGAAAAACTGAAAGCCTTTCCTGTAAGATCTGAAACAAGACAAGGATGCCATTTTCACTGTTGTTATTGAATATACTACTGGAAGTTCTAGCTGGAGGCATCAGACAGGAGAAAGAAACAAAGGGCATCTAAGTTGGAAAGGAAGAAGTCAAATTATCTTTGTTGGCAAATGATATGATCTTATATCTAGAGAAACCTAAAGACTCCACAAGAAAATCTAGTAGAGCTTATAAACAAATTCAGTAAAGTTGCAGAATAAAAAATCAACATGCAAAAAAATTGGTAGCATTGCTATATGCCAACAGTAAATAATCTGAAAAAATAACCAAGAAAATAATTCCATTTACAATAGCTACAAATAAAATAAAATGCCTAGGAATAAACTTAACCAAAGAAGTGAAAGATCTCTATAATGAAAAGTATAAAACATTGATAAAGAAATTGAAGAGACACAAAAACATGGAAAGATATTTCATGTAGGGGACTGACATATATTTTCCTAGTTTAAGAATTTAGTGAGTAATGTATGTGTTCTTCCCAGAGCATTTAAAAGCAATGTGCTCTGGATAAGATCCTTGTGATAAACAAGGCTGCTGCCTAGAGGCATAACAAAGGACCTGAGCTGCAAGTAAGCAAGAGCTGCCCAGCCCCACGGCAATGGGGGTCTGGAGGCCACACGATAAACACATTATTCCTGTGATTGCTGCTTGAGCCCCATAAGATGGCTGGTTAATCAATGGTGGGTAAGACCCCTCAAGGGAGGGGCAACCTAAGCCATGCACAGCCTCCAGGGATCAGCCTAAGATCTTAGGGGATCACCCTAAGAGAAGCTGGGGATGAGAAATGCCCCCTGTGGCTACCTTGCCCATTCTTGCTAATCTCAGTCTGTGATCTATGCCTGGTGCCTAGAGCAACCACCTGGAAATTCTGAGCCAGGGGATATCTGCTTCCCTAAGGCTACATATGCCGAAATTTATGGCCATTGCTGAAATGCCCGGGTGTTTATGTACAAGGAACTAACTTTAATTTTTTAGAGTATAAAAATAAAACTGACCCGGTGTATTATTACTCAAGTCAACCATCTGTATGTGTGTCCGCATTTTTCCTTGTGTTCTGCGTTTTTGTTTTATGTTCTGTGTTCATCCTCTATCCTGTAAATAGGCCACGACAATTTCATGCTCATGGATTGGAAGAATCAATGTTAAAATGTCCATATGACCCAAAGAAATCTACAGATTCAATGCAATCCCCATCAAAATACCAATGACATTCTTCACAGAAATTGAAAAAAGGATCCTAAAATTTATATGGACCCACAAAAGACTTGAATAGCCAAAGCTATCCTGAGCAAATAGAACAAAACTGGAGGAACCATATTACCTGACTCCAAATTATACTACAGAGCTGTAGTGACCAAAACAGTATGGTACTTGCATATAAACAGACACATAGACCAGTGGAACAGATTAGAGAAATAAATCCACACATTTATAGTGAATTTATCTTTAACAAAGGTACCAGGAACATACAGTGGAGAAAAGATAGTCTGTTCAATAAATAGTGCTAGGAAAAGTGGATATCCATATGCAGAAGAATGAAATTAGACCCTTATCTCTTGCCATATACAAAAATCAAATAAAAATGGACTAAAAACTTAAATCTAAGACCTGAAATTATGAAACTGCTAAAAGAAACATTGAGGAAATGCTTCAGGATATTGGTCTGGATAAGGACTTATTCATCAGAGAAATGCAAATCAAAACTACAATGAAATATAATCTCACTCTAGTTAAAATAGCTTTAATAAAAAAGACAGACAATAACAAGTGATGGTGAGGATGTGGAGAAAGGGGAACCCTTGTACATTGTTGGTGGGAATGTAAATTAGTGTGACCACTAGGGTAAACAGTATGGAGGTTCCTCAAAAAACTAAATATAGAACTACCATTTGACCCAGCAATCCCACTACTGGGTATATATCCAAAGGAGGAGAATTCAGTATATCAAAAAGATACCTGAACTCCGATGTTTATTGTAATACTTTCACAATAGCTAAGATTTGGAATCAACTTAAGTATCTATCAGTGGATGAAAGAAAGGATAAAGAAATTGTGGTACATATATAATGGAGTATTATGTAGACACCAAAAAGAATGAAATCCTACCATTTGCAACAATATGCATGGAACTGGAAAACATTGTTACGTGAAATAAGCCAAGCAAAGAAAGACAAACCTCACATGCTCTCACTCTTATGTGGGAACTTAATATTAAAAACAACAATCTCATGGAGATAGAGAGTAGAATGATGGTTACCAGAGGGTAGGGAGGGAAGTAGGGAGAGAAAGATAAAGTGGAGATGGCTAAGAGATACAAAAATATAGTTAGATAGTTAGATACAATGAACAATATGTGATAGCACAACAAAGTGACTACAATCAACAAGTTAGGGGATACTTTAAAATAACTAAAAAAGAGGAATTGGAATATTCCCAACACATAAATGATAAATTCCTGAGGTGATGGATACCCCAATTACCATGATTTGATTAATTCACATTGTATGCCTGTATCTAAATATCACACATACCCTATAAAGATATATTAATACAACTATTATGTATGCCCATAACAATTTTTTTAAAATTCCATTGTAAAAAAAAGTAGACCTACCATTCAATTCATCTATCCACTACTGGGTAGCTACCTAAAGGAAATGAAGTCATATAAAAAAGACATATGTACTTGTATGTTTATCACAGCACAACTCACAATCACAAAGATATGGAATCAACCTAAGTGCCCACCAACCAGTGAGCTGATAAAGAAAATGTGGTATATGTATACATGGAATACTGCTTGGCCATAAAAAGGAACAAAATTATGTCTTTGAAACAACTTGGATAAACTGGAAGCCATTATCCTAAGTGAGGTAACTCTAAAGGAAACCCAGACACTGCATATTCTCACTTGTAAGTGGGGCTAAGCTATGGGCATGCAGGGGCATACAGGGTGGTATAATGGACACTGGGGACTCAAAAGTGGAGAGGGTGGATGGGGGTTATGAGGGATGAAAATTTACCTATTGGGTACAATGTACACTATTAGGGCAACGGGGACACTGAAAGTCCAGACTTTACCACTATACAATTCATCCATGTAACCAGAAACCACTGGTACCTCTTAAGCTACTGAAATTTAAAAAAATGAAACTTAACAAAATACAGAACAGGATACGTGCTAAAAATGAATCTAAGATGTGCTTGTGATACATGGGTAAAAAAAGGATTTATTATATCCAGCAGCGAGGGGTTAAAGATATATTCCATAAGTAGGTACTGTATAAAAAGTCTTTGCAAATCTGAGGATTGTGGAGGTAGCACCCCAGCTGAAGGAACATCACAAGCAAAGAGACATATACCAGTGGAACTCACACTTATTGACACTATATGCCAGGGATTGTTCTGGATACTTGCTATTTGCCATCGCATTTAATCTCTCAAACATTAAATTAGTTATTATCCTCATGATGTATGACAAACTCAAGGCTCAACAGTTTGCATGTAAGCACAGCTTATGCCATAGTTGTAATTTTAACCCCAGCCTTTCCAGGCCCCGCATCCCTGTAATGCCAACCTACTTGCCAAAGATAATGCAAACTTAAGATAATCTCAGCAAGTGGTGAGAATCTGAGTGTGTTTCATGTGTGAGGTACTTGGAGACAGTTTGTAAGACAGAGCTAGAAATATAAGTTGGGCCAACTGAGAATAGTGACAAGCACATGCACAAGGAGACAGAAGAACAATGTGTGAAGTGGTCTTCAAATTAAAACAAACAAACAAACAAACAAAAACTTGTGTTTGGTTAGGTCACTATAATAGCAAAACAAAAATTAATTTTGAGAAAGAACAGATGGAAGATTAATTAAGAGGTAGTTGCAACAATCCAGGTGGTGGTAATGAGGCCTCTGACTAGGTATAAGTGGCAGAAATGTGTCAGAAGGGCAAAGGGTGAGAGATTGATATGGGGATAAACTGGAACATGTTGGGTGTGAATGTTCAGGAAGAGTGGAAGCTAACTGTGACATTTAAGCCCAATAGAGCTGCTATTAAAAAACATACGAACAAACCCCAAACAAATTCACAACAAAAAACCCAAAAAGCAGGTTTGGAAATAGCAGTTCAAAAAGGTACTGGAAAATCTCCTATGTTCTGAATGTCTCTCCAAATCTGTATGTTGTGACTCAACTCTCAAGTTGATGGCATTAAGTGGCGGGATTTGGGGAGATCATTAGGTTATGAGGGTTCTTTCCTCTTGAATGGGATCAGTGCCTTTATAAAAGGGTTTGAAGGAGCCTATTTGCTTCTTCTGCCATGTAAGGACATGGCAAAAAGGTGCCATCTGTGGAGCAGAGGACAAGACCTTGCCAGATATGGAATCTGCCGGAGCTTTGATCTTGGACTTCCCAGCCTCCAGAACTGTGAGCAATAGATTTCTGTTGTTTATAAATTACCTAGTGTAAGGCATTTTGTTATAGCAGCCAAATGGACCAAGGCATGTCTAATCCCTGACCCTGGCCCTGACATGATGTCTTCCACCACAGTGAGGGCCACAGGCTGAGCCAAGAGGCAGAACTAAGAACTGAGATATGGGTGTGTCTTGTGTGGGTGAAGACAGAGTGTGCTGTTTTTAATATGGCTGTGGTCCACAAAGTGAGCAAATAGCCCCAGTGTCCATCTCCCAGGGAAGCAGAAGACCCTTGCGTGGGAAGCTAGAGGTCATCGGGTGGGTCTACAGCAGCTCAGTGCAGCTCTCTTTCCAGGACATCTCTCTCTGAGCCTGGATTCCTGGAAGGGAGATACTAGCGGGGTCTCCAGTGGTGAATGCTAAGCTGGTGCTCACTGCACAGAGCCTGAATGGATGCTCAGACGAGTCTAGGCTGCAGGACACGGAGTGCCCTCACATCTTGAAACTAAATCTCTTCTTTCTTTATGCCTCTGTGAATTCCCATTTTGCTATCTCCTTCAGTTGTTAAAATTGTGCTTAAATATACCAGCATTTTTACTAGACTCTTCACAGTAGGAACCTATATATGGGCACTTCTCTTACAGGTCTACTAGAATGTAGGTGCAACTTTTTTCCCTCTGTAGCCAAACTCAGAAGTTTCAGTTCATTTTATTTCAGAAATTGATAGTTTGATTTCTGGTCTTATCTAGTGTTCTCCTCCTTCTTTGGACAGAACAGCAGATCTGCCAGCTTAATAAGCAAGCGTGTGACTTGTCATAAAATACTAGCTCCTTTAGGAAGTTATATCCCTGGGACACTGAGGGATCCTTGAGAAGAGGCATTTTGGTTTTTCCGTGATCCTATAGGCAAAACAAAAGGCTAACTACTAGATCATTCTCCCATGAAGCCTTCTCCACTGGGAAATGGACTTGGGTGAAGGGATTGGGGCTGTCCTCAGAATGAAGGCTTGCATATATAAAGTGGTCTGCTCTAGTTGTCCCATGTATTATTTATTATTTGAGACACAACTTGATCACTGATGATGAGGCTTCTGTCCATACACTTAGTATTTTTACTTTCCAAGAGACAGGAGGATACTGCTGCTATTGAGGGCAGAGTTGTGTTAACTAGCAGATGTTCTTTGCCTTCGTAGCACAAACACTGTTGAACACACTTTCATTATTTAACTACCCATGGAAGGTGCCATGAAACACCACATAGAAATATATGTGGACATCCAAGGCCTGGAGACCAATTACACAAGATTATAGATTTTCAAATCAATTCCATTGTAGTCAGAAGACAAACTAAAATTTTAATCTTTAGAAGTGTGTTGAGACTTCTTATAGCCTAAAATATAGACTATCTTTGTAAATGTTTTATTTGCATTTGAAAAGAATGTTTAGATCAAATTGCCTGAAAGTAGTTTCCTAGTATTTGATATCCTTGTAGATTTTTTTTGTCTAGTTACTGAGAGAGGGGTGCTGTATTAGTCAGGGTTCTCGAGAGAAACAATAGGCATAGAAATGATTTTAAGGAACTGGCTCACGTGACTGCGGGGACTGGCTGTGCAGGGTGGCAGGCTGGGAATTCCACCAGGAGCGGGTGCCGCAGTCTTGAGTGTGAAGACTGTCTGGATTGAGTGAGGCCCACAGACATTATGGAGGGTAATCGGCTTTATTCAAAGTCTACGATTTAAATGTTAATCACACCTAAAACACACTTTCACAGCACCATTTAGACTGATGAGACACCTCACCAAGCTGATACATCAAATTAACCACCACTGTCCACATCTTGTCAACTTGGCACCTGTGCACATCTCCTTAAACCATAGTTAATCTCAGTAAATAAAGACAGTAACAAGGACATGCTTCTGCCTAACATGATACGACTATCCTGTGCACAGCGCCTCCACAGAACAGGATGTAAAGGCTTAGGAGGTTTTCACTCTTCTCCTTGATATGCTGTAACTTAAATACCATTACATAAATTTAATGCATCTCATGTTATATGATAAGGGATCAAATAGGGATGAAAACAAAGGTAGATAGATGATAGAGAGATATACACACATGCACATTTGTATTTTTATTTATATGTACACACAAACATATTCATAACAAAATGAGAAAAAGCACTCGTAACAGTTATAATCCTTATTTCTATACCTGGTCACAAGGTCATAGCTGGTATTTATAACTACCTTCTTCCATTACCCATTCTGTATTTCCTTGGCCTGCAGCAGCACCTCAGCTAGCTGTGGTTTTTTACCTGGTAAAGTGAGTGAAACTTTCATTCCTGAAGGGTCTGGGCCAGTAATAGTCCTGCCTGAATTGGGGTGTTAGTTTTCCATTGACTTTAATCCCAGAGCACGGAAATGCTAAGAGACGCCCTAAGGGATCTTTCTTACCTCTGTTGTGGGCAGTAGTCCCGTTTCTCCTTGGTAATCAGGGTCAGCCACCCCAAACAGCGCAACAACTCCCATCCTTGCCTGCTGATTCAGAGGCATGAGGAGTCCAAATTGGCCAGGTAGCAGTTTTAATATCCAGTTCAATGGAATTATTATTGTGCCTTATAGACCAGCAGAGTATTTGGTTACAGGGACAGAACCAAACATTCTGCGAGTAGATCAGTAGGGGTGAATGGCGAGTGCAACCCCACCATTTCCACTCCTTTAATACTGGGCCTGTGAATCTTGGCTATGAGAGAAATAGCATCACATGTGAGATGCTGATTCCGAGCACACACAGCCTTCTGGGGAGCCTTGCCACAGCCCTGTGAGATGTTGCCACCTAGTTGGTGTAACTGAGTCTGCAAAGTTGTTCCACCATTCTGTCAAGCCAGTTGCCTCAGGATGGTGGGAAACATGGTAAGAACAGTGATCTTCGTGAGTACAGGCTCACTGCCACACCTCACTTGATGTTAAGTGAGTGCTTTGATCAGAACCAATGCTGTATGGGATGCCAAGTGGTGAATAAGGGATTCTATAAGAAATGTTGCGTGCAGGGAAGGCAAATCTGTATCCAGAGTGTGTATTCTAGAGTACGTGATGATGGAAGTGGTCCTGTATAATCTACCCACCATCAGGTAGCTGGCAGATCACCCCAGGCAGTTGTCCCATCCCAGGCACTCAGTGCTGGTCTCCACTGCTGGCAGATTGGGCACTCAGCAATGGCTGTAGACAGGTCCAAGTTGGTGACTGACTGGACATCCATGTTGCTGATCCCATGCAGAATTTCCTTCCTTGCCAACATGGCCATTTGTCATGAGCCTATTGGGCAATGACAGGGGTGGCTAGAGAGCGAGGCTGACTGGTATCCACAGAGCAAACATCTGATCTATTGATTATGAAAATTCTCTGCTAAGGTCATTCTTTGGTGAGAATTCACATGGGACAGAAATATCTTCATGTTTTTTTCCCATTCAGAGAGGTGTGTCCACATACCTATTCCCTAGACCTGTTTGTTTCCAATTTTCTAATCATGCGCCTTCTAAGACCCTCACGTCCAGCCATAGCCCATGAATCAGTATACAACCAATACCTGGCCATTTTTCTTCCCAGATAAAATGAATAAACAGTTGCACTGTTGAAGTCCTGCTTACTGGAAGGATTTTCCTTCACCACTGTCCTCCAAGGATGTCCCAGAAAGGAGCTGTCATTCCATGACTGTCAATTTTCAGGTGGTACCTGAAGAACCATCTATAAATCAGGACCAAATTTTCTCTTCCTTAATCAGATTGTGGGGGACTCTCCCTGCAACCATAGTTATGGGCTGGGAGAGAGAAAGCAGCAGGAAGGGGAGCCACAGGCATTTGGGCCGTTTCCTCTCGTGACTTACTTGTGCCTTCAGGGTGTGTACCAGCCTGATCGCATTTATGTCACTTCCACTTGATGATGGAGAGCTGCTGTGCTGGCACGACTTTGTGGTTTGATGAGTTAGACAACACCCAGTTCACGAAGGGCAGCTCAGCTCACAAGGTGACTAGGTGGCCCATGATTAGGCATTCAGTCTCTAACAAGGCCCAGTTGTAAACAAAGAGCTGTTTCTCAAAACCAGAGTAGTTGTCCAAAGAGGATGGCTTGACTTTGCTGAAACTTTGCTTGACTTTGCTGAAACTCCTAAGGGCCTGCCCAGCAATTCACCAGTAGGGGCCTGCCAAGGGCTCCAGACAGCATCTCTACGTGCCACTGACATTTGGAGCACTGTGGACCTGCTGGATCATATGACCCACTCCTTTCTGCGCAGGAGCCTGGACCTGTTGCGGAGCCTCTCTTGTTTTGGGTCTTATTCAAAACTAGCAACTTTTCGGGGCACTTAGTAAATGGACTGGAGTAGCATAGGTAAATGAGGAATGTATTGGCTCCAAAATCCAAAGAGGCCCAGCAGGTGTTGTGCCAGAGGCCAGATGCCACAACTTATCCTTTACCTTGTGAGGGATATCTCAACCCTTGGGGTCCTAGACACGTTGCTGGATTTTTGTCAGATTCATTTCCCATCCTCTGACACTCAAATATCTTACCAATGTAGTTACTGCTTCTTGCTCACCAGGTCCAGGTAGCGTAACACCATCAGTGTAATGGACCAGTGTGATATTTCAGGGAAGGGAAAGGCGATTGGGATCCCTTTGGACTAATTGTAACAGAGCTGGAAAGTTGACATACCCCTGAGGTAGAACAGTGTATTGCTGGCCTTGCCAGCTGAAGGCAAACTGCTTCTGATGGTCTTTACTGGCAGATATGGAAGAAAAAACCATTTACCAGGTCAATAGCTGCATACCAGGTACCAGGGGATGTGTTAATTTGCTCAAGCCATGAAACCATGTCTGGTGCAGCAGCTGTGGCATTGGTTGTTAAATTTATGATAATCCATTGTCATTCGAAAATATCCATCTGTCTTCTGCACAGGCCAGGCAGGTGGGTTGGATGGGGATGCGGTGGGAATCACCACCCCTGCATTCTTCTTTTCCTCGATGGCGGCACTAAGCTCTGCAGTTCCTCCAGGAAAGCTGTATTGCTGCATTGGGTTTACTATTTTCCCAGAGAAAGGCAGTTTTAGTGGCTTTTATGTGGCCTTTTCCACTATAATAACCCCCACTCCACAGGTCAGGGGCCTAACGTGGGGGTTCTGTCAGTTCCTAAGTAAAACGCAGTGGCATGGTGACTCTGGTGAAGGGCTGCAGGTCCCTGTGGGGATATGACGCTGTGGTGGTGTGCCAGGGTCCTCTGTCCAGAGAGCCTCCTCTTTCTTCATGGGGCTGTAAGGCCGTAAATGTCTGAAGTCTGGGAACTGATTGCAGGGCCATGGCACTCTGTTTTTTTGATTCAAATTAGACTTTTGTTCACTTAATGTAGAACAATTTCACTTACAGAGATCAGGTAAACTTCTATTTAGTGGATTGTCCAACTATTCTACTTCAAAGAACACCATGACCAACCAGCCAGTGTCTCAGGTTGCTGCGTGTCAGACCACGCAGGCCCGTGCTCCGACCCTCTGTGCCTTGCGTTAACAATGCCCGCCTTGCCCGCGGTGACGAAGTGCCGCCATTTGCCCCCTGCTGCCTTGGGATCTAACTGTCCCCACTGCAGGTACCAGGGGTAGGGTGATAGGGGAAAGCCCCGCCCGGGGCCCTGAGGCAAAATCCATTGCTGATTGGATACAAGTGAAGCTTACGCCTGATCCTACTAATCCCACCGTTAATTGGATAATTTTGCATAGTTGATTGGTTGAATGTAACCCAAGAAATGTATAAGACTGGAGAGAAATAAGGAAGCGGTGCTCAGAATTTGGTGGTGTGCCCCTCCGAGCCGCCCGCCGGCATACTTCTCTGGGCCTGCTGGAGAAATGAAAGCTGATTCTCCCACCCTCTGTGTGCCGCTCGGTTCTTTCCCCGTCAGTCACATAACACTTGCCGGACCAGTGGTTCCTGCTTTAATTTCTGACCTGTATAGTTAGAGCCATCACGGGACTCTTCAAGGATGTTGGGGCGCCTCTCACAAATTAATTTCTCACAGTTGACATGAAAGCTGCGTCCTTAGGGCCCTCCTGGGGTGAGTGGGCAGGTCTAACATGGCAAGTCCACTCTAACATTCCAAGACCCCTGAGCCTTAGCATGCCTTCCTCTGCAGCATGCTACGGCAATTCTGGCCTTTATTCAGTGCGCACCACCGCTCAACTCTCATTCCCGCCAGCTGAGCAAACTGCTGCATCCCTTTCTAACCCCCTGAGCTGCAATGCTGAACCCAGAATCTCTCCTTAGTCTGCTCATGGCGATAAATTCAGGCCAATGAGCTTTATCTTCCTTCCACCATTGTCTATACTTTTAATGTCCCTTCCCACACACATTCCTGGATTTCTGTCTGTGTACATTGGATACATCGGATGCACCATTTACTTCTTTTGGAGTGTAGTGCATTTCCTCATGGGTCACACTCAGTACCTCCCATTGCAGGGTTTGTGGGGACTTTAGTAGGTGTAGGAGCAAAGAGGGGTGGCAGGAGAATCAGGTAACCACCAGGGGAGACCATTGCAATTTCTTCATGCAAAGCAGGGTTGATCTCTTTGGATGGAGCCACCTTCTGGCATACAGACTCTCCAGAATTTCAGGGTTCCATGTCCCCACATTCATTGCCATATGTCCTATTCTGATTTTCAGGATCCTATTCCTTCCCCATCAATGCCTTCCTTTAACAGCCTATATATTCTCTGTGAGGCTGGAAATGCAATTTGTGTTGTAATTCAGCCACTTACAGAATGAAGCCTTGGGTTTGGTTTTCAGCAACCTTAGCTCTTTGACTACAGGAGGTAAGGGTTTATTTCAGTCAGACAGAACGTTTCAGCTCATTTGTGTGGCCCTTGAGCTGGGATTTCGAATCCCTGAATTCATCCTCTTTTCTCATTTTTTCCCAGTGCCATTAGAAGTTACCAGCAAATCTCATTATACTCATTAGTTGGACAAAAAATTCTCAGCTAGTAAATAGATGGTCACCCAGCATCTTGCCTCTTATGAGATTTTGTTCCTGAAGAGCCATTTTTGGTACCAAAGTCTTCTGTATGAGAGTGCTTGAGAGAAATAGAAGCACAGGACATGCGTGTACATGTTGCAGGCTTGCGGCTGCAGGCAGTGGGGAGGTGGGACTCCTTTCTCCTTGGGGATGTCAGTCTTTTGTCTTTAGGTTTTCAACTGATTGGATGAGGCCGACGCACTTCATGGGGGGTAATCCACTTCACTCAGTATCAGAGCTGTTTATCATATATAAAAAATACCTTCACAGCAACATCTAGACTGGTAGCTGACCAGGCAACTGGGCATGTATTAGTCAGGGTTCTCCAGAAAAACACAGTAGGGCATGTGTATGTTTATGTTTATATATGTGTATGTATGTATTTACTCACTTATTTACTTACTTGCTATTTATTTATTTACCTTTTACTTACTCATTTATCTATTTATTTATTTGGAATTAGCTCATGCAATTATGGATACTGGCAAGTCTGAAGCTCTGTAGGGTGAGTTAGGAGGCTGGAGACCTGAACGAGCTGAGGGTGTAGTTTCAGTCTGGGTCTCAGGGCTTGAGAACCAGGGAGCCAGGGCGGGAGGCTCAACACTGAAAAAGAGCCAATGTTTCAGTTTGAGTCCAAAGGCAGGGGAAAAAAAGGTCACTGTCCCTCTTTGAAGGCCATTAGGCATCAGGAACTCTCTTTTTTGGGGGAGGGTCAGGCCTTTTATTCTTTTCGAACCTTCAACTGATTGAATGAGGCCCACCCCCATCAGGGAGGGCAGTCCGCTTTACTCAGTCCACCAATTTATATGTTAATCTTATCCCAGCCTCACAGGAACACCCACAATTAGGTTTGACCAAATATCTAGGCATGCTGTGATTCAGCTGACATATAAAATTAACCATCACGGGGCACTTAGCCTAGCTGACAGTCAAAATTAGCTATGACAGGTGTCAAATCTCCAAGTAACATTGTGGATGTGTCTTATTTCCCTTTTAATTCTCTCAGTTTTTGCACGGTATATTTTCAATTCTATTATTAGGTGCCAACATACTTATGACTATTATGTTTCCTGGATAAGTTAACCAGTTTTAACATCATAAAATGTCACCTTTTATCTCTTGTAATAACCAATTGTTAATATTTATTGTCCCCACTTTAGTATTAATATGATTTTTGATATGATTGAGTCTAAGACTACCACCTTAAACTTCATTTTCTAGTTGCTCCACCTGTGTTTTGTTTGTGTTTCTGTTCTACTTTTCTTGCTGTCTTTCAGGTAATTCAAATATTTTTGGTATTCCATTTTTATTTACTTATTGAATTGTTTTTTCTTGAGACAGTCTTGCTCTGTTATCCTGGGAGAGTGCAGTGGCATCATCATAGCTCACAGCAACCTCAAACTCCTGGACTCAAGTGATTCTCTTCCCTCAGCCTCCCAAATAGCTGGGACTACAGGCACACCCCATGATACCTGGCTAACTTTTCTATTTTTAGTTAGAGATGGGGGTCTCGCTCTTGCTCAGGCTGGTCTTGAACTCTCAAGCTCAAGCGATCCTCCTGCCTTCACCTCCCAGAGTGCTAGGATTACAGGCGTGAGCTGTTTAGGGGCTGTTCTAGGGATTACAATATGCACCTGCAATTTTTCACAATCTATTCAGAGTTAAAATTGTACCACTTCATGTTAAGAAACTTTCAGCAATAAAGTTCCACTTTTCCCCTGTCCTTTTTGTCATTCACGTGATATATTTTATAGCTACATATTTAATAAACCCCATACGACAGGTATAATCCTGTCATTTGTGTCTTAAACTGTCTTTCACAAATTAAGAAAAGTTTTTAAAAAAATCTATCCATATATTTACCATGTCTAATGCTCTTCATTCATTCCTGTGTACCCAAGTTGCTGTGTGATATGACTTCTTCAGCCTGAAAAACTATCTTTGTCAGTTTTTTTAGTGAAAATCTGCTGGCAATGAAATATCTCACCTTTCATTTATTGAAATGTTTTTATCTCACCCTCACTTTTGAGATATAATGTCCTTGATACAGAATTCCAGGTTTGCAATTCCTTTTTTTTCCCCAGCACTTACAGACATCATTCCCTTAGAGTCTGCCATCCCTTGTTTTCGATGAGAAGCCCATAGCCATTTGTATGGTGTTCCCCGTGGAGCAACTTGTCCTTTTGGTCCCTTTGGCAACATTTAAACTTTTCTTTTGATTTTGGTTTTCCATAGTTTTCCTATGTTGTGCCTAGATGTGGTTTTCTTCATATTTACCTACTTTGGGTTTACTGAGCTTCTTGGGCATACTAGGTGATATTTTATTTTCATTATATTTTAAAAATCTTTAGCCAATATTTTGCCAAAGATTTTGCCACAGATTTTGCCACTAGTCCTTCCTCCTCTCTGTGTCTAATTACACATAGGTTTCATAACTTGATGCTTTTCTAGAGATGACTGAGGCTCTGTTCACATTTGTCCAATCTATTTTTTTCCTCCATAGTTTGGATAATTTCTCTTGATTTGCCTTCAAGTTCACAAATCTTTCTTCCACAGTCTCCAATGTGCTATTCAGTAATTACTTTCATTCCAGATACTCAACTTTGAAGTTCAAGGATTTTCTTTTTTAAAAAGTAGTTTCTCCTTCACTGAAATTTCCCATCTGTTCACTCCTTGTGACAGTATTTAAGTCCTTAAACTTAAAATAGCTCCTTCATTTCCAGGTCTGTTTTTAGTCTAAAAAAGAATTTTTATAAAAATAAAGAAAATATAAAATAGCTCCTTCAAAATTTTTGTCTAATTCCAATATCTGGGTCATTTCAGGTAGTTTTCACTGGCACTTTTCCTCCTTGATTTTGGATCAGATTATACAGCTTCATGATCTTAATGATTAGATGCTGGAATGATATGTTGGATAGTTTCTGAATTATGTTTTATTCATATCTGGGAACTTAAATTTTGTTCAGGCAGGCATTTGAGTTACTAGGGATGCTTTCTGTTATGTCAGGCTTTGTTTATACTTTAACAGGCTGGGTTTATTAGGATATTGAATTTAATCCCGGGGTCCCTGCACCAAGATATTGTCCTTACTCTTTTAACTTTCACTGAAATGCCAAGGTGTTCATGAAGGCTTCTCCTTCCTGACTAGCCAGAAGTGCTCACGCATCTCAGCAGTGCATTTCGTCTGGTCTCGTGATGTATCTCTCTGCCCCGCAGCAGACAGCCTCTGCTAGGCCTTGTGAAGTCTCAGCCTGGATAACTAAACCTACTAGTTGTCAAGATTGTGTGTTGAATTCTGTGGTATGATGCAAAAACATATCTGTTTTTTGTCCCCAGTTCCTGACGCGGAGCTCCTGAACTCTTGCAATTTCCTAAGTGATAGAAGAGACACTTCTATTTATTATGCATAATGAGGCCCATTTCATCACACCTGAGTTTATGCTAATGAGATGACTTAGGGTGAACCTCTAGGTAGCCAAAGCATGAGACTAGTTACCAGAAAGACCAAGTAATTAGACGGTTGGAACTGCCAGCCCCACCCACCAACCTCCAGGAAAATGATGATGGGTGCTGGAGATTGACCTCTCTATAAACTCTTTATTTGTAAAAATTTTATTTATTTACTTTTGAGACAGGCTCTCTCTCTGTTGCCCAGAATAGAGTGCAGCAACATAATCATAGCTCACTGCAATCTTAAAGGCCTGGGCTCAGGCCATCCTCCTGCCTCAGCCCTCCACCCCCAGTAGCTGGGACTACAGGTGTCTGCCACCACACGCAACTAATTTTTCTTTCTTTCTTTCTTTCTTTTTTTTTTTTTTGTAGAGACAAAGTCTTGCTCTTGCTCAGGCTGGTTTCCAACCCCTGGGCTCAAGCAATCCTCCCTCCTCAGCCTCTCAAAGTGCTAGGATTACAAACAGGAGGCACTGAGTCCAGGCTATATAAACTCTTGAACAATGACATTCAGAGAGCTACAACCACATTGAGTTGCTGAGATGGTGGCATGCCTGAAGAGGGCATGGAAGCCACACACACCCTAGTCCATCGCCCTATGCGTGTCTTCCGTGGTTCCTGAGTTGTATCCTTTATAATAAACCAGTAAACCTCAAGCAAAATGTTCCCAAGTTCTGTGAGCTGTTTTAGAAAATTATTGTCCCTGAAAGGGGCAAGGTTTTAGGAAGTCCATGACTTTGTACCCAAGTTGGACAGAAATGTAGGTTACCTGAGGGACTGGAACGTGCAACTGACATCTGAAGTGAGGGTGGTCCTGTGGGCCTGAGCCCAGTGGAGCCTGATGTCAACTCTGGGTACTTAGTGTTAAAACTGACATGCACTTGGAGTGTGCAGTGTTGCATGATTGGCTGGTCTGAGAAAACGCCCCACACATTTAGTGTCTGAAGTGTCGTGAGTAAAAACAGCACAAATCCCAAACAAGCTTTTGCCACACCTCTCCTCCCCACATACTAGAGATTCCATTTCTTAAATACCCTGACCCAGATTCCAAGCTCCTTCAGCAGTTCAGTAAGGCCATTGCTCCATTTGCACTTAGCCTCATTGTACCTCAGCAGGAAATTATACACAAAACAGAGATAGGATTGAGGGACTAAAATCATGCATTTTTCTTCCCTCAGGGATCACTGTCCTGACATGTCTGTTGTGCAATGCATGAAAGCAGTTGCCTCCTATTTTGTCAATTTTATAGTTGTTTCTTGAGTGAAGACAGCCTGGTATGTTACTGTCACCAGAGGAGTGGAAGCTGCAGGTATTGAGACTTTTAGAATCACTGTTGTACAGACTGCAGATCAAAAGAGCTAAGATTAGAGGCAGGTAGGAGGTTTCTGGAATGAATCCTGGGATTGCTGGCAAAAGAAGATGATGTCCTCGGGGATAAAGAGAAGGAAAGAAAAATGTTAGCTCTCTAAGAGACAAAATGGAAAAGAGTTTAGGGAGTTAGGGGGAAAAAGGGTTAAAGATGATTTCTATGGTTCCTGTTTGATCATCCTGGGTTGGTGCCGTCTAGTGAAACAGCCCAAGTCTGATACACATATTCATATTTGTTTCTTACAAAAAATATAGCATTTAGAAAACGAGTAACAAATCCATTTAATAAAGAACTCGAGGAGCCCTCTCAATGTATGATTGTGTGCTCACAAATTATGCTCTGTATGTTCTTATAGACACACGCAGACTTCTACTGAAATACACGGGATGTGCACACTGCTATACAAAGCACACATACACACACACACACACACACACACAATGTAATTCTACAACACAAATGAAGTGTTAAAGACCGAACTCCACCTAAATCAGCTTCTCAATGATCATTCTCAAGGGTGCACTGCCCTTAGCTCCCACAAGATGGCGATGTAACAGGGTCTGTGCTGCTGCCCTGAGAGTGAAGAGAATCTGCCGTGAACGGAGAGAAATCATGGCCATCTGTAATAAGGAGTCCGCCAGCAAGAAAGGGACTGGCAGGCTCTCAGGGTTTCCTTTGGAAGACTTTATCCTCGACCTACCCTCGTGGACACTTAGTGGCAATAATGAGAAGCAGCGTCCACTCAGGAGAACAGAACTCCGAGTGGGCTCAGGAGTCAACCCAGATCCTGCACTTTCTCGTCCTAATCTTGGCCCCAAAGATGGCGGTAGAACACACTGGAGTCACCGTGAAGCGGGTTTTGGGAATAGATTGTGATATTTAAGAGCTTTCTGAGGGTTTCTTTTGAGTACTGGTTTTTGACAATTTGGGGTCATTTAAGTTAGCAATGACATTAAAAATCTGAAGGAAACCACAAACCCTCACCACAGAAACATGCACAGATCCACAAACATGATGGCTAATGGACACTGCAGGTCACGGATGGTGCTCAGGTTAGGAACAGGCTGGAGGCATCTCAGAATAGTTACTTCCTAGTTCCTGATACTGGAGTCTGTAAGTGTGCTCAGGGGAGGGAGTGGACGTGGGCCTGGAATGCAAAGGAGCCCAGGAACAAAGAAGCAGCAGGTGCCATTTACCCTGACAGCCTCCTTGGCTCCATCCTGTCAGGGTGGGTTACACAACCAGCTGCCTGTCACCCTCTCAGGTCAGAAATGACTGGTGGTAAAATTACTCAGTCAGTTAAGTAGGCAGGGAGTAAAGTCTGCTTAGTAGAATACTTATTTAGTTTAGTTCCAGAGATAGGCAAGCAGCTGAGTTCCAACATCAGTCATTCAAACATTTCCATTTGTCTTGAGATAGCTTTGAAATTCCCTTTTGATTTCCTCTTTAACCCCATGGTGGTTCAAGAGTGTATTAATGATATTTAGTTTCCACCTATTTATGAATTTTCCTGTTTTGTAACTATTATTAAACAGATTTCTAGTTTTCTTCCATTGGGGTAGGAAAAGATATTGGGTACAACTTCAATCCTCTTAAATTAGTTAAGACTTGATTTGTGACCTAACATGTGATCTATCCTGGGAAAGTTCCACATGCACTTGAGAAGAATTTGTATTCTGCTGTTGAGTGGCAAGTTCTGTTTCGGTTCATTTGGAACACAGTGCTGGTCAGGGCAGCTGTTTCTTGCTTTTCTGTCTGGACAGCCTGTGCTCAATGGCCCACATGTGGGTACTTTTCTGTCAGGAACCAACCGGAACTCTTTCCTGGGAATTTAGAATATTATATCATTGAAAAAATGTAAAAGAAAAAGAGAGCAAGAGAGAGAATGACAGAAAAAAAAAATGACAGACATAAAACTGGGAAATGACAGCAGCTGATATCTGTTGTCTAGTTTTAACCAAACCAAGTTTCTTATCTGCATTATGGCTGTTCAGTTCTTCCTCTGATTTTTGTGAGTCAACAAATTCATCTTTTTCTCCAAGCTAATTCAAGTTAGGTTTATGACATTAGAATTTAAGACCCTGAAGTATCACAGAAGGAGACTAAAAATTATATTATTCTCCCTGCCCTCCTCTTCACCCCCCACTGGCTTTTTTAAAAACCAGGAGTCCCTTTCTCCCAATTCTCAGACTCAAATCTCCAACTCTCCCACAGCAACCACCATCATCTTCTATTCTCTGACGTTCTATGTGTGTATGTGTGTGTATGAGATGGAAGGGCTGTTTACACAGCAGAGCTGTAGAACAAAAATGATACAGGTATTCTGATGGACTCACGGTATTTCTATCTTAATAGAACACCCAGGAAGTTAAATTTTCATCACATATAGTGATCTTTATGTCTCCTGTTCCTACTGTATTTGGTGAAATATGACTCCATTTATTACACTCTCAACTCATCAACCATGTCAGCTGGGCACAAAGTCAAAAAAAATTTTTAAACTGGACTTTAGACAAATGTGTTTGAGTCTAGGAAATTAAATCTTAGAAAGTTTTAGGTTACTAAGTAAAAGCCTACATTGTTTTTTTCCTCTTTGATAGTATGAATATTTATCTGAAATTTAACTCTGTGCTTATTATATGAAGTGTATACTGTCCTGATCAAAGAAGGCTCTAAATACAAATACATTTATGTCAAAGCATATTCTTTCTGATGTGAATCTTCTTGAAGGGACAAGTTAATAAAATTAATAGTCTGCTTTTTGTAAATTTCAAATATTTACATTTACGCTAGCGATATAAGATCGAATACATTAAAAAGTAGTCTAATCAGAGTAGGAAGTCAGGTAAATCTTAAAATGTAAAAGTCATCTTTTAGGCAAGGAAAATAATTTTTCTTTCCTCAAATTTAAGTGAGTAGGCTTCCCAATTTCCCTTTTTAAAAATAAATTTTTAATTTTTAAATAGGTTTAGGTTTACAGAGAAGTTGCAGAGACAGTACACGGAGTTCCCATGTACTCCGAAGTCCATACCCAGTCTTCTCCATTTTTAATGTCTTACATCACTATGTTACATTTGTCACAATTAATCAATATGATACATTATTAAGTTCATACTTTATTCAGATTTCCTTTGCTTTCACTTAATGTCCTTTTCTGTTCCAGTATTCCATGCCAGGATCCCACATGACATTCAGTCCTTAGGCTCCTGATGACTGTGAGAGTTTTTCAGACTTTCATTGTTATGACGACCTTGACAGTTTTGAGCAGTACTAGTCATTTGTTTTTGAAAATTGTCCCTCAACTGAGGTTTGTCTGATGTTTTTCTCATGATTAGACTGGGGCTATGAGTTTTGGGGAGGAAGAGCACAGAGGCAAAATGCCATTCTCATCACAACATATGGTCTAATGAGGAGCAAGGGTATATGCAATCAACTTGCTTATCACTCTTGACTCTGACCGCCATCTCCCAGCTGAGAGAGTGTGTGCCAGGTTTCTCCACCTTAAAGTCACCCTTTTTCCCCTCTGCTGAGTTCTTGGCAAAAAGTAATCATGTGCAGCCCACATTTGAGAAGTGGGGAGTTATATGCTACCTCCTGGAGTGCCTAATCTCTTTTTGAAATGGTTTTTCATGCTGGATACATAGTAACAATGGTAAAGAAAATAAAGATATTAAATGACTAGTTGCAAGAAGCCTACCAGAACATCCAACATTAAAAAACTATCTCTTTACCTATCCCATCTACTAAATGATTATATAGATATACACAAACATATTAAATAATAATGTATACAATATTGATTTTCCTTACTAAATGTGAAGTTTTTAGATTATATTTCATGCTGCGGACTAAGAAAAATCTCATTTTTGAGACCTAAATACTATAATTTCATCTGAATACCACTCTTTATAGAATGTTGGGTTGAAAGAAGGTTATACTGGTGAAAGTTTACTTTGATGTATCTTTGGGATGAGATGAATTTCTCCACTTCATAAATACAGAGTTTGGATTCAGGACACGACTTTCTCTACTGATGAGCAAAAATGGGCAAAAAACAGGGTAACATGAAGAAATCAATTCTGAAATGTTCCACAACTGATGCTTGTTTTTCACTGTACTTAGGTAAAGGCTGTGGCATGAGTTGCTTATATAAAAAACAAGGAAGCAAATCATAAGAAGAAGAACAGATCTAATGGCTCTGGTCTCATGGGAAGCTCTAGGGGAAAAGTTGATGCTGTGAAGATGTTGAGTATTTTTCTGGTGTCTGTAAAGGAAAATCACAATGTAACCACTGGCCCAACTCATGAGAATGAGAAAAATTAAGTCCCGGAATGTGATAAGACTCATATTAAAGATAGTAATTGCGTTATCCATGTGTGGTGCAGCTAAACACAATTTTACTGAAACATTTTTGGTGACATTGTCATATTTGATAGCATCAACAAACGGCAGAAGCCTGACATAGATGAGACTGTTGAGGACCCAGAATGTAAGTAGAGATGTTGTGGTGTTTTTGTGCACTCTGTCTTTCAGCCATGCCCATCTGGATTTGCTGGGACTGAGAGTGACGGCCTGGACCATGCTTAGGAAACACGTGGTACAAAGTGAAAGTCCCCGAGACACTCTATTTAGAAATCCCAATACTTTACACCCAGTATAATCCAAAATCTTTTTAATACTGAAAAATTTTATTGCCAAGGGAATAACTTTGCTTAAAAGTGTCATTATATTAGTAATGGACAAATGAAGGAAAATCAAGTCCATGGGCTTCTTCTGTTGGGGACATACCAAAAAGATGTAAATATGGATCAGGAGTAGCAGTAAGTTCCCAAAAATCCCAATGCCAGTCTGAGAGAGGAAAAGCATTTCCATCATCATCGCAATGGAAAGCATGGTGATATAGGCTCTGAGAAAGGTACAAATATTATATGTATTAGCCTCAAAAGTCTGGAAAAAGTAAAGATTAAAATCTAAATGGAAAGCAGAAAGCAAGGGGATACACGTTCAAGGAAGAAAGGGTAGTTTCCATGATTCTGTATGTTATGTGGTCCATTTAAAAGGAAAGAATTAATGGGAATGGAAATATCTCATGTTGCAAAAGTCCATGGGGATTAGTTATTCCTATGAATGTTTACAGGTAATTTTGGGATATGATTCAGGCCAATAGAAAATAATGAGGATTTCTACAGCAGATAAGCCTTGATTTATGACAGGTATTTATGCAGCAATAACAATTACTTTTTCTCTAGTACCCAGAATAAAATGAGAAAAATCAAGTGGGTTTCGACGCATGGTAACACATATATTTGATAAAATTTCTCTTTAAGTTAATCAATCTGAAACAAATTATAGTGGAGTATGGCAAGAACATGTCTTATGGACTGAAATATTCACTAACACACACATCGATTGGACAAAAACGCTCGGTGTATGTTTTGATGGAAACCAGTGAAGATGATCAAAAGTTGAAACCAGCAGCACCTGATTTACACTCTTAAATTTCTTTAAAAATACCAGGAGGCTGCAATGGAAAAGTGGAAAAGAGAAATTAAAGATAATTTATAGAACATTTATAAGCAATCAAAAATATGAAAAAATTAACTTTTTTAGTTATTAAATCAATGACAATTGAAACAACCCATTTTGCTTATCAGTTTGTCAAAGATTCCAAATTAATCTGCTTCCAAAATATAAGTGTTCAGTTAGATAATAAATTTCCCTGTAATGCTGATGAGGGTTAACTGTTCCTATCTTTTGAAAACAATTTAAAATATATATTAAGAATGTGGGCCGAGTGTGGTGGCTCATGCCTGTAATCCTAGCACTCTGGGAGGCCAAGGCGAGAGGATCACTCAAGGTCAGGAGTTCGAAACCAGCCTGAGCAAGAGCGAGACCCCGTCTCTACTAAAAATAGAAAGAAATTAATTGGCCAACTAAAATATATTAAAAAATTAGTTGGACGTGGTGGCACATACCTGTGGTCCCAGCTACTAAAGAGGCTGAGGCAGAAGGATCACTCGAGCCCAGGAGTTTGAGGTTGTCGTGAGCCAGGCTGACACCACCACACTCTACTCTGGGTAACAGAGTGAGACTCTGTCTCAAAAAAAAAAAAGAATGTGGAGGAGGACAATTATGTAAAAACAAATTGCCTTCACATACACAAATTATAACCCATAAAAAGATAGAAGGGCAGAGAAAACTACATTTGCAATGGCAATAAAAAATGTAGGGATAAACTTACAAAGAAATGTGTGCAAAGCCTATAAGAAGTAAACTATAAAATATTCCTGAAAAAACATAAAGTGGACTTGAACAAATAGCGAGATGTTTGGATAGAATGTCTCAATATCATCGAAATGTCAGTTCTCCATCATTTGGCATCTATACAGTTGATGCAATCTCAATTAAAATAACAATAGTTTTTTTGGTTGCTTTTCTAAATCTAGACAAGTTGAAACTAAAGATCATAAACAAAAGGCTAGGAAATCACTGAAAATAAGAGCTATGAGAGGGATTAACATTACCACATAGTAAACAAACTGCAAAGTTTGAGTAATTAAAGCAGAATAATAATGGCACATGACTAGACAAATAGATGAATAAAATGGACTTAAAATCAAGCATATAAATAAAGTCCAAGTACGAATGGAAAATAAGTAAATCATAAAGTTCATATCGCAAATCTCTGTGCTGAAAAAAGTACTTTTAAATAAATGGTATAGCCATTTACTTTTCCAAAAGCATGGTCATTTTAGCAAATTAAATCAGTTTCTTCCACCACATACAAGAATAAACACCATAATCATGAGAAATATAAATATAAAGAAAGAAGCCATGTACTGTTTCTCTGTTTTGGCTTCTCTCTTTTTTTTATTCTTTTTCTTTTTTTAAAAACCAACAAGGAAGTTTTATTTCTAAGTATATTTTTTATTTTTTGAGTCACATGAATTTTTTTGGCTTCCCAGTGCATATAAAAGTTACGTTTACACTATAATGTAGTCTATTAAGTGTGTAATAGCATTATGTCTAAAGAAACAAAGTACATATCTTAGTTAAAAAATACTTTATTGCCAACTCTTAACTCTCTGGGAGCAGTGCTATCTAGAATTCTCTATTCAGCTCACAGGTGCTCCCTACTTCCTTAGCTCCCTCCTTACGTATCTTCTTTTTGGGCTTTGAGGGTCTTGCCTTGTACACTTGCGCATGTGCAGCTTACTATACAACTGAGGCGGCACGTGATCAACATGCACTTTCCTGGAGATCCTTCTCAGCCTTGCTCCTTCCTCTTGGGTGACTTGCCTTGTAAAATCCAGCCACTTCGAAAGCCCCAACATCTGATAGATTTCCTTAGCCAGTGAGACCCCTGCTCTATATTTGGGCTCAATATTTCCTTGTTCTGAGGTTTGAGAAGTGTCCACAGGCTGTGTGAATGTGGAACGTGTTTTTCCATTCTTTTAAGAAGTACAGCCTTGTTCTGTCTGTTTTTCAAAACGTGGAAATGGTTGCTTTGTTTTTTTCCCCTTTGATAGTTGTTTTCAGTGGAACAATAAATCTGATAACTATTACTCTATCATGGCTAGGTCCTTCTGCATCATTTTTTTGATTATTATATTTATAAGTTGGAGATATAAAAGTCATTTATTGCTGTAGAATTTTCCATAATCTGGATTGACTGTTTTCTCATGGTTTCATTTTACTTGTCCCTCCATATATACAGATATTTTGTATGAACTTTTAATTGTATCTTCAGGCTTGTTATGTTTCATTTTTCTTTTGTTAAAAATATTTCAAATATAGTACTGTGTACTTCCTTTTGAATCAACACAGAAAGTGAATAATGTCTCCTTAATGATATTAATATTAAAATTGATTATTAGGCCCAAGTGTTATCAGCCTGAGTCATACTTATGAAGTTTCTCATTAACTCTTTTTTTTTTTTTTTTGAGACAGAGTCTCACTTTGTTGCCCAAGCTAGAGTGAGTGCCATGGCGTCAGCCTGGCTCACAGCAACCTCAAACTCCTGGGCTCAAGAGATCCTTCTGCCTCAGCCTCCTGAGTAGCTGGGACTACAGGCATGCGCCACCATGCCCAGCTAATTTTTTCTATATATATATATATATATATTAGTTGGCCAATTAATTTCTTTCTATTTTTAGTAGAGATGGGGTCTCGCTCTTGCTCAGGTTGGTTTCGAACTCCTGAGCTCAAAGGATCCACCCGCCTCAGCCTCCCAGAGAGCTAGGATTACAGGCGTGAGCCACCTCACCCAGACTCTCATTAACTTTTTAATGGGTTAGCATCCATTCATGTTTGTGGTCTAGATGTATTCCTTCGTTAAAGTTACAAACTGGTGATTTTCTAACTGTATTATTTCTCTTATATTTATTAGATAAAATGTTTCTGCAGTGGAATATTGATTAGTGAACTTTGTCCTAAATAGAAAAAACATCAGTGAAGAAATCCAAATGACAAATGATAAAAAAAAAAATGGAAAATTTGCAACTTATATCAAGCACAAAGGGCTAATTTAAAGATTTTTATGAAGTGTTTTAAAAATGACCAAATAAAAATACATAAGGGACATGATATTGTATTAATAGTTCATAGAAAAAGAAAATACAAGTGACTTTTATACAAAGAAAAAACGTTTTCATATTCATTATAAGATAAAAATAAATCACAACTATGATTCCATTTCTTGACTATTAGACTAAGATTAAAAGTTTGGTTTCTCTTTTCTGCTGGTGAAGTTGTAGGGTGAAGGACACTTTCATATCTTTTCTAAAAAAATAGTGCATTTTCTCTTACCATTTAAATCAACATTTCATATTCAGTAAATGATCCTACAAATACATCTGCATATATGTGAAATTTTGTATTTAAAAAGTTATTTATGGCCGGGCGTGGTGGCTCACGCCTGTAATCCTAGCACTCTGGGAGGCTGAGGTGGGAGGATCACTCAAGGTCAGGAGTTCGAAACCAGCCTGAGCAAGAGTGAGACCCATCTCTACTATAAATAGAAAGAAATTAATTGGCCAACTAAAACTATATAGAAAAAATTAGCCGGGCATGGTGGTGCATGCCTGTAGTCCCAGCTACTTGGGAGGTTGAGGGAGAAGGATTGCTTGAGCCCAGGAGTTTGAGGTTGCTGTGAGCTAGGCTGACGCCACGGCACTCTACCCTGGGCAAAGAGTGAGACTCTGTCTCAATAAATAAATAAATAAATAAATAAATAAAATAAAAAGTTATTTATTACAACATTTTCTGCAATACCAAAAGACTAGAAACAGCCCATTAACTGTGGATTGAATACATAGTACCGGTCTGGAACACCACTCAGGTTTGAGATCAGACTCTGGGAAGCACATACCAGGGAAAACCAGAATATCACTGCAAAGGCTTTAAAAATCAAGGGAAAGTAGAACCACAGCCCAAGACATGTGCCAGAACTCCATTTTGAACTTGAACAGGTTGATGCTCTGCTAAAATAAAAGGTATCAATAGTACCCAGTTTCATGAAAAAATACTCAACACGTCCAGAACACATTCCAAAATTACTCATCATACCAAGGACTGTGAAACTATTAACTTGCACAAGAAAATATAATCTTTGGACACCAACACTGAGATATGACAAGGATTAACTGACAAGGATTTTAAAACAGCTATTGAAACAATGTTCCAACAAGCAATTACAGACACTTGGGGGACAGATGGAAAATACAAATTTGTGGCAAATAAATGAAAAATACCAGGAAGAACTAAATGGAAATTTTAGAAGTGAAAAAATAATAGAAATCATTTGTACTGAATGGGCTTAGTAGAAGAATGGAGATGACAGGTGAAAAATCAGGGAACTTGAAGACAAGTTCAATAGAAATTGTCCTGTCAAAACAAAGGAGACAACATAGATTGGATAAAAGTGAACAGAGCCTCAGAGACCTGTGGGAAAATAACAAAAGATCTAATATTATAATGATTAGATCTTCAGAAAAAGAAAAAAATGTGTATAGGACTGAAAATTTTCTGAAGAAATAGTGGCTAAAAATGTCACAAATATGGTGAAATGTATAATTTCAAAGAGATAAGTTAACCACTAAGAGGGTAAGTCCAAATGAATCCATGTCCAAACACACCATGATCCAATTTCTGAAAACTTATAAAAGCCAAACAGAAATGCTGCATTCCCTATAGGAGGACACTTCCAATGACATCAGAAATGATGGATGCTAGAAGAAAACTTTCAGAATAAAGTGTTTATTTAAAGCTACTCATATTCACTAGGGTTATAACCAGTGTCTATCCCTTACACACCGTGTAACTTTAAGTGATATACATAATAGATTTGAATTTTGTTTTATCCTTAAAAGGGGAACTGTAATTACAGCTACCACAATGGATGTGTGAGAATTGATATAGTACTATACATAAAATCCTTAAAAGAGTGTCTGACACTGAATGAGATATGTTAGCTAATATATCATCAACAACAATAACAACAACAATGAAATAATAGCAAGCTAATATAACATTATAACTCACTGGAACATAACCTTGTTTTGTGCAGTGGATCATGTAATAATTTACCCTTATATTTCTCATATATTTTAAAGTATTTTCCCAGTTTGTCTTTTCTTTTAAATCAAGCTTCATCATGCATGAGAAATTTTTTAAATGATTTTAATTCAACCATTTATTTTTCTCTGTCTTTTTGATTTGCTTATGAAATCCAAAGATCTCTCAACAATACAGAATTTCAATTATACCTTTATGAATTGTTCAGCTATTTAGAATTTATTTTGTTTCCATGGAAAGTCTGGCAAACAACTTTATAGTTTCCAAATGCTCAAAGAGCTGGCAATCTAGAATTTTCTGTCCAGTGAAAACACCCTATAATAAATAGAACACATCAGCCTCTTAGTAATATTCTTGGCAAATGTTTTACCTCACTTTAATCATAAATAAGTAGTCGAATACAGAATTTGGAACATTCCATAAGAAAAGTGGACTGGACTTTTCAAAAGGTATTATGAAAAACAAAATCAAAGAATAAGAAAACAACAAAATTGAGCAAGAGTTCCAGCTTGAAAGAATCAAGTGTTATATTCCTATTCTTCTTCCTTGGAGTTATTCTTTTTGTTTATATAGACAAGGAATATGTAACTGTAGCTGCCTGACAATATCTACCTCAGTTCTGAACTTAATTAATGTTGAGAATATATTAATCTCATATAAAAATTATGTTACTCCATTATTTTATTTTATTTTTTCTGTCTTAGGTTTTTGATTCAGGAACCATTATTTTATTTTAGTGGCAGAACTGTCATAAGATCAAAGTGAGAACAGAGTAATTACAGAGAAAAACTGGCCTGAGGGACCTGAACCCAATTTCAGTGGCAGTCAACCCTTCCTCCGTGGGCCCACGGAGCCGTAAGAGCTGGCTAGAGGGCACGGCCTCCCTCTCCGAGCTTGCAGACTTAGACGGGAGGGCACTTACCTAAGGGGACTTGGGACTCTTCCTCTTTGCAGTCGCCTCTCCACGAACACGGAGGCTTGGAGAGCAGGAGTCTGGAGGGGAATGAGGGAGGGGTTCCCTAGATATAGGAAGGATCCCGGAACACAGCTCCCCACGCGGGCTGCGGCCGCGGCCGCGATTGTCTTCTCACCTGCAGTCTCCTGACTCTGCCTGCAAAGGGAGTGTCTGACAGGGTCACAACATTTAGGACCATTTCAATTAACTGTCACGTTTTCCCACCGAACTGCCGGAGTAACCTGAAAGGTACCATGTCATCTTCCACTCAGAGTGTCTTGTGGGACCAGGATCTTAGCCATTTAGCTCTATCGGCTCTAAATGGGACCTGAGAGATTATTTTTCCCCCAGCACAATATTTACAGGTGACAAAACTGAAACTTAGAAATGATGCGGAAAGTTTCTGCAGCTTGTCGTGGCAAGCCTGGCAGTCAAGGGTCTTCCAGCCTCTCAGCCCTCGCGTCACTCTTGTTTCTCCTGCTCTCCTGAGAGGAGAACGCGCCATGGAAAAGCCGTTCTGCTTCCCCAGCGCGCCTGCTCTCCTCCTGGGTGTTTCTATTCTCTCAAATCCACAGACACCTCTGCTGACGTTTAAAGTGTTACTTCAAAGACAAAGCAAGGTAGGCATACTCTCATAACTTAGGGACAGAGTACAAGAGAAAAGTGTTCATGTTAATAATTAGAAAATGTTAAGAGGAATGATTCTTCCCCAAATGGTGATGCAACCATAATATTTTAGGAATAAATGGAGAGAAATATACAGAAACAAAAGATCCAATAAGCTTAGAAAATGACATAAAACTTAAAAATCCTAGGAAAATATACAAGGGTAATGGAAAAAAAGATAAAATATTGAAAAGCTGCTAAATGTCGCCAAATTCAATTTATTGATAGAATTGTAATCAAGGAACTAATACATTATCAAAGAAGATATTCTGAAATTTATTTGGAGAAATAAACAGGAAAGTATAACCAATAAGTTATGTTTCAAAAGTTCATCATATACAAGGACTGTCCGGAAAGTACCAGCCATTGGTAATATAATGAGAACATTTACATGGCTGGGTGCTTTCCAGATAGACCTTGAATATGTTGCAAAAAAGTTCATTCATGTAAAAGTTACCGTATATATATGCAATGCATTCTATGTAGTAATAAAAATTATAAGATAAATAAGACATTTTCAGCATAGAAATAACCTGATAAATAAATAAAACATAGAGGGAAGAAATTTATCCTACTATTAATATAAGTAAAAATGAAGTGTATGATAATTGGTATTATACATGTGGTGGAATACTGAGAATAAGTTACTAAATGGTGTTGTAGAAACTAGGTAGTGATTTGGAAGATATAAAATTGTTTGCTAGTGTTTCTGTTCAAACATAATAAATTCTAAATAGCGGAACAGTTGATAAAGTTATAACTGAAATTCTGTATTTTTGAGAAGTCTTTGGATTTCATAAGCAAATCAAAGGAAAAAGAAGAAAAATTAAGTGGATATTCAAACTTGTAAAAATATGTTAATATGATTATACCTTTTTCTTTTATTATTGGTGGTTCACTTATTGTGTAGAGAAATTTGGCTGCAAGCTTTAATATTCTTAAAGTGCTTTATATCCATTGATCCCCCAAATTCATGTGTTGAAACTTAATGGCCAATATGATCATATTAAGAGGCTGGCCCTTTAGCAGGTGATTAACTCATGAATGTGGGGCCTTCATGGATGGGTTTAGGGCCTTTAGAAAAGGGCTTCGGCAAGTGGGTTTATCCCTTCTACCCCTTCCACCTGAGCTCACACATCAAGGACGCTGGATTAGGTGGGGCACAGTGGCTCATGCCTATAATTCTAGCACTCTGGGAGGCCAAGGCGGGAGGATCGCTTGAGCTCAGGAGTTTGAGACTAGCCTGAGCAAGAGCAAGTCTCTGTCTCTCCTAAAAACAGAAAATATCAGCCAGGCGCAGTGGCATGCAGCAGTAGTTCCAGCTACTCAGGAGGCTGAGGCAGGAGGATGGCTTGAGCCCAGGAGTTTGAGGTGGCTGTGAGCTAGGCTGACGCCACGCGGCACTCTAGCCCAGGCAACAGAGCGTGACTCTGTCTCAGAAACAAACAAACAAACAACAACAAAGGACACTGGCTTGAATGAGGACAAACTGACTCTACAGAAAACCCATGACGCTGTAAGACCCTGCCTGTTCCCACTGATTTTCCCAGTTCTTATGACTGAAATCCAGGTCTCTCAGTACTTGTGGGGAGAGCCCTCAGCTCTCTGGCGAGGTCTGCTGCCCTGACCAAACACAAGGAGAGGGAGCTCAGAGGAGGCCAGTCCCTGAAACCTCCTAGGCAGGGCCCGCTTTCTTGCAGAGGAAGGAAACTGGAAACCAGGAGAATAGGCTTCACTGGGGGGAGAGGGGGCAGATAAAGCCCCGTTGCTCTGCCCTGACAGAAATATGCAGAGAACGGAGGGGGTGGGGGTGGGGGGTGGGGGGGTGGCGTGGCCCTGCTTTGGCCTTCTCAGGGACCTCACTGTGGTTTCCATTTGCGTTTTTCTACTGAATATTGGTGTTGAATGTCTTTTCATGTACTTATTAGTCATTTGTGTATCTTCTTTGGAGAAATATATATTACATTCAAGTCCTTTGCCCATTTTTTAATCGGGATGTGTTTTTTGTTGTTGAGTTCTGGAAGTTCTCTCTATATTCTGGACATTAATACTTTATCAGGTAAATGATTGGCAAATATCTTCTCCCATTTCATGGGTTGCTTTTTTACCCTGTTGGTAGTGTCTTTTGATGCATGAAAGTTTTTAATTTTGATGAAATCCAATTTATCTATTTTTCCCATTGTTGCCTGTGCCTTTGGTTACATCTAAAATGTCATTGTCAAGTACAGTATCATGAAATATTTGCTGTATAATTTCTTTTTAGAGTTTTATAGTTTTAGCTTTTATGTTTAGGTCTTTAATTTACTTTGAGTTAATTTTCATATATGGTGTTTTAGAAGTGTCCAACTTTGTTCTTTTGTGTGTGGATATTCATTTTTCTCAGCACCATTTGTTGAAAAGATTGTCCTTTTCTCCATTGAATGGTCTTGGGGCCCTTGTCATTAATTCTTTAACCATATATGTGGGGGGTTATTTCTGGGCTCTCTGTTTTATTCCATTGGTCTCTGTCCTTATGTCAGTATCATAGCATTTTAATTGCTATAGATTCATAGTAAATTTTCAAATCAGAAAATGTGAACCTCCAACTTTTTTCTTCTTTTTAAGAATGTTTTGGCTATTTGAGGTTCCTTGAGATCCTATATGAACTTTAGAATTTCCTTTCTTTTTATTATTTCTGCAAAAAATGGCACTATAATTTTGACAGGGATTACGTTAAATCTGTAGACTTCTTTAGGTAGTATTGACATCTTAACAATAGTAAGTCCCAATCCATGAACATAGGCTATCTTTCCACTTATGTCTTCTTTAATTTATTTTATAAATATTTTATAGATTTTATTGTATAAATCTTTCACCTTTTTGATTAAATCCTAAGTATTTTATTGTTTTTTTGATGCTATTAAAATACAATTATTTTCTTAATTTCCTTTTCAGATTATTCATTTTAGAATGCAACAAATTTTGCACATTGATTTTGCATGCAGTTACTTTGCTGAATTTATTCGTTGTAACAGGTTTTCTGGGTGTGTGTGTGTGTGTAATTGTTAGGGTTTTCTACACACAAAATTATATCATTTGCAAACAGAGATAATTTTACCTCTTTCTTTCCAATTTGGATCTGTGCGTTTTCTTATCTAATTGCTCTGGCTAGAGCTTCCAGTACTATATTGAATATTAGTGGCAAAAGTGAGCATCTTTGTCTTGTTCCTGATCTTAGAGTCACCACTGAATAATATGTTTGCTGTAGGCTTTTTATATATGGCTTTTATTATATTGAGGTAGTTTCAGAAATCCAGTCATTTTTAACATTTCTTAATTTTTGTTGTGTCAAATTACATACCTGGTAATTGTTGTTGGTGATTTCACACTCCCAATAAGCCAGGATTTGTACAAGAGATGTTACTTGTTTATAAATTATGTTTTACATAAACATGTTTACAATTTTGAGGTAATTTATAGTATAAGCCCATAGCAGGTACCTATCTTTTATGGATCAGGTAGCTGTATGCTTATATTTGGGTCAGAAGCAGCTTATGTAAACATGTGCTTATTAGTGATTACACAAACATATTCACAAGTTCAAGGGAAAAAGTCAAGACTCCTTATAAATTGCTTCTTTTTTCTTATGGAATATTGCTCAACAATAACAGCAAACAGAAAACAGCTCAGGGTCAAATATGCATTATATAATTTGTAAGTTACCCATTTCACAGTCTCTTCACTGTCTACAGGATCAAATCCAAACTCCTTGGAGTGGCACCCAAGGCTCTCTTATGTTTTGGTGCCTACTGCCCTCTGACCCTGGCTCAAATGACTTCCCCAACAGATCCCTACACTCCTGGTGGGGAGGGAGCTCAGGGTATGGGCTATGTGTCCTCAGGCCTCTGTCCTTTGGTCTGAGCTGCTCTTCCTGCCTGGAATCCTTTTCTCTCCCCCTCTTCCTTTGGTGAACCCTACTTATCCTTTAAGCTACAGCTTGAACTTCATTTCTTCCTTCTCAGATCCCTTTCTTCCCAGATTTTTCTGGTTCTAGGAGCCCCAGATGTGTGCTTGCCTCTATTATAAGTCCTTAAAATGTATGGCTAGAGTCTGTGTGTACTACCCTGAATAAACCTTGAGCTCCTGGAGGGCAGGGGCAGTGTTTTTCAGCACTGTCCTGGGGAGAGCATCAGTACAGCAGGTGACACAGACCAGTGATCCAGTTTCCTCTGATAGGCAAAATGAATTGAATTTGAATCTCATCTAGCTACCTACCACTCACATAGCCTTCATTTAATATTTATTAAGCCCCATTAAGGACAAGATAATGTGCTAAGGGCGGGAGATGGAGAAATATCAAGGAGAAGATACCATAGCTGCCTTAATGAATTGCCAGACAGATAAGGACAGGTGCTACAAAGCTGGTGCAGGAAGCAATTACTTTTTACTGAAAAGACATTGAGGAGACATTTGGTTTGGGCCTTAAGAGATGAACAGAATTTCCTTATTCTAGAGACCAGAGAAGCATTCAAGACCATGGAACTGAAGGGTAGAAATATATGAACTTAAACTATTATAAAGGAAATACATGCTCATTTAAAAAATACAAACAAGGCTGGGCACAGTGGCTCATGGTTGTAGTCCCAGAACTTTGGGAGTCTGAGGCAGGAAGATTGCTTTGAGGCCAGGAGGTGGTGACTGCAGTGAGCTATGATTGTACCACTGCACTCCAGCCTGGGTGACAGAAGACCCTGTCTCTATTTTTAAAAATGCAAATAAAAAGTATTTTAAGTCATTACTCCCCAATTTCACACCTCAGAGTGGGATTCTAACATATTTAAATATCCATATATGTGTATTTTTATTGTATACATATATAATACATGTTTATGATTATGTGCAATTTTCGTTTTTACATATGCTACATATATTTTCTGCAACCTGATTTTTTGTCTCATACCATAGACTGCCTTCTATGGTACTACATCCACACTGATAAACTTATAAGCATATTCTGGACTTTCTGGATGCTCAAAAAATAATTGATTTTTTACAGAATGATGAAAAGAAACTGAATTGATCATTTTATTGTTTTCTATGTTTACGCACATAGGAACACGCATGCTCATGTGAAAAGGAACCGCCCATGTTTTCCATCCGGGACATGAAACAGAAACTCTTAGGCCTCCCAAGGAAACTGGGTTTTTTGCCTCTTTTTATTCTAAAGTTTTTATAAATTTCTCTCGTGAACTTATAATAGGTTTTATGAGCGTCCCAGTCAGATTTCAGGAAGGCTGAAAAAACAGAAGAGTTGTGACTTTTATAAGAATAAACAGGTAAAAACTAACACCAACATGACAGAGTCAGCTACCTCAAGCAGCACTACACACTGAGTGGTGTCATTGAATAGCGACGAAACAGATTTCATCTTTCGTTTCTTTAATTTGTTAATGTTTGCTTCAGTGTGATGACAGAATGATTGTCCAATCACTTTCAAGACATTTCTTTCCTTTGAGGGAGGAAGAAGATCATATGCAGGTTATTAGGAACTATTTATGTTATATTTTCTTTCCCCCACAAATGAAACTTCTGTTCTGGAGGTGATTGTTAGCTTCTAGAATATCAGAATCACAGCAAAATTTTGTGCATAAAAGCAAGAAAATTCTGCCATTGTCAACACAAGCAATTCTTTCACTAAGTAAGAAGTCTTCAAATTTTTACCCTTTCCCAACTCACTAGGTTGAGCCATGTAAAAGTACAAAAAATATTCAATCATTGTTTTGGACTAGAAGCAACACCAGTTTCATATGGTCCAAAGTAATACACCTATAAAAGAATAGAGGTTTAACGTTAAAGCCATTTAATAGACACTTCTATTTTTACACATCCACTTAGGAAAATCTGCCTAAAGCAGAACTTTCTTGAGAAAACCGACCAGCCCACCAGTCTGACGCCCGGCCGACGTGCCTGCTGCATGCAGAGCAGCGAGTGCGGCTCACAGAGTTCGCGGGACGTCCGGAACGTCAGCCCGTGAGCGACACACCTGACTGGCGGCGCGGAGCTTGCTTTCATCCGCAGCGCGCCCACCGGGAAAAGGGCTTTTCCTCCTAGGCTGGGTCGAAGCTTTGCTGTAGCCGCCAGGCGGGGACGGGCGGGAGGCACGCGGCCCGCTGGAGCAGGGCGGCACTGGGGGTGTGGGCCTGCCGGGCCCTGGCCTGTGACGCTGGGCGTGACCGGGGCCGGTTGGCCGCTCCGGTCGGATCCTTCCTGGGGACCCCGCCCGGCGGCCCCGCAGTGTCCTGCCTGCTCCGAGTCGCCGCGTGCGTCCCCGCCGCGCTGGGCCGCGGGCCGCCCGCAGACCGCCGCGACGCGGGGCCGCCGCCCTGCTCTGCGGGAGGAGCGCGGCCGCCAGGACCGCGAGGGG
>VSMD01124176.1:0-107300 GCA_008750895.1 Mirza zaza
TGAGATGGGCTGATACTTGTTTTGCTCTCCATAAAAATAATTCTAGGCATGGGAAGCGAAGTGACTTAATTTAGGCATTAAATTACAATGTAGATAGGCTTTCAGCAGTTCTGCCCTGTTTCTGGGACATATTGGAGAGGGTAGCAGGATGGCATTTTTTGTGTACTCAAAGGCCTAGGCCAAAACTTAACTTTTACTCTGACTTTTTGGTTGAACACACCCCTAACAGCTAACACCCTAAACACAGACGTTCATTGGTGCCCACAGTAAACCCATTTTCCTTTAAAAGGGAAGGAAAAGCTCCACCTTAGGTTGCCCGGACAAGTCCACAGCACCCTGGCACGTAATTTGGGCGACCAAAATGCAGCTGGCCCCAGTTGGTAATTCCTCAGCACGCTGGTATGTCCTAGCGTTGCCAAGTAGACTGGAGGATTTAGAGAGCAGGAAGTGGGCCCTGGGAGATAAGGCAGGCAGCTGTGAGCTGCAGACAGGAGAGGAAGTGAGAATGCTAGTCCGGAGACACAGCATTAGCAGTTTAGTTTGGCTTTGCTTTTAAACCGAGAATCACCGGGAGGGGAGGATTTCTGTCTCTGACCTGTTGGAAATCGCAGCAAAGACACGTGTGAACGGGGGCCACATTTCCACTTACTGCCGCATCTCAACTGATCAAGAATTTTAAAAAGATGAAGTAGAGTCAGTGAACATTTCTTTTATCCAACAACAGCAACTGTGTTGTCCTAAGACCAAGAAATCTTTAACTTTAGAAAAAATTTAAAAGTATTTTCTGCCTCTGCTCTTTTGTGTTTGTTTCATGCCATGACTGTGCAAGCTGTTTTCATGCAGGACGGGTTTGTTGTTGGTGGATGTTAAAGGCAAAAAGGGGGAAATACAGATAATATGATTAGCCTCTATCCTCTGGGATATGACACCTTGTCTTCAAGTATTATTTTACAAAGAGGCTCATAATAGATGTAAGGAAATAATTTAAATACTGACCAGTCATGAATATCATGTTCTTATTTGTTCCATTCTATGGTGCCATTTGAAGTGCATTAATGAGTGTGGGCTTAAATAATTAATGTTTATTTTTTAAGGACCAAATTGTACCTGCATGTACATTTGTGGATAGTGGTACTTGGGCCAAATCATTGTCAGACCTGGAAGAAGTCTGTGATGTTGGTTGTTTTTGACCATTTGGAAATTCTAAATTTTATGACACATTCCATGTAATGTAAAGACTTTTGTTATTGGTTCAACTTTTAAAAAAATTAAATCAGTAATTTCAATAGAGAATTTTACTAACTAGACTAGAAAAATGAACCTGGATTTGTTGCCCTCCTTTCCCCCTGCGTTGAGCCCTCCCTCCACCCTACCCCCCGTGTGTGTTCGCAGCTCTGTGATTGCATGTAAAGCACTGCATTATGTCCATTCGGTCAGCTGAACTGCACAGGGACAAAGATGTCTTAATCTCTGTTCTCACCACCTAACGGTGTCTGGTTTGTCATAGGCAGGCAGTAGTATTTGCTATTGTTAAAATGCCTTTGAGAGTTGGAAACTAACCTATTTGAAATAGTTTTCAATGCCTTTTATAATTCAAAGATATGATAAGGATTCTATCTTCTAATTATTATTGTTTGGCACAGTATATTCAAAATTGCTGTGTCAGTCAGTATTCAGAGCTGAGCACACCTCTGTCCCCTTCCTCAAGCAGCACAGATCTGCTGGGGGTCATGGGCACAAGCTGACAGTGACAGTGGATTGTGCCAGTACTACATGGGCTGAGCTGTGACCAGGGCAAGGAAGGAGAGCTCCATAGAGAACTGCAGCTGATGGGGCCACCTGGGGAGCGCTCCATGTCTGCACCCACCCACGCATGCAGCCTGCAGTGTGGTAAGCCGTCAGCTCGATCACCGCTAACTACTGATTGCCAGGTCTCAAAAGATTGCAGCCTCACAGCTTCCTCCAGTTTTGTAGAGTTTTTAAAAAGAGCTATGATATTCTTTACATTTTAAGTGGGTAATAATTTCCTCTTGGAAATTGGAGGATTTTGTTATACGTTTTACAAGTATGATACAAACCAGGGCTGCTCGAGGCAGACTAAATCAGGTGGTTCTCAGGGGTCTCTCGTAGCTCTCTGTTGCCCTGGAAGCAAGTTTAAAGCCCTAAACTCCGGGGTGTGCATGGCATCACTTTAAGAAGTAATGGGGTTTACGCACTGGTCTGAAAGCAGGAGATGCACTTTAGACAGATGGTGCGAGGAGGGGCCTTGTCCTTGACCGTCAGTCCTCAGCCTCACTTTCTATTTTCGAATATAACTTAGAATTTGGAGACTGTTTACACCGGTCTCCCATGTTTATAATGATTATGATTAGTTTATTAGTCACAAAGGGCTGAGAGTAGACTAGGGCTCGAATCTTTCTTTAATAGCAGGAGAGCTCTTGCTAAGGAACAGTAGTCCCCGTTTTAGTCTGTGGATGTTCTGACTTCCCAGCTGGAACTTACCCGAGGGCGGCGGGGTGCTTCACAGCCTCCAACGCAGTGTTAGTCCCATGGCGTGAACACACTAAATGCGTGCTGGGTGTTTGAATCAGTTCATCAGGATCTCGAGGACGGGCCAGTTGGGGACAGCCTCAGGGAACTTCACCGTGGGAACCTCATGCTATTGGTCTTGAGGCCCCTGGTCTCCTCCCAGGACCACCCAGAAGCCTTGTCCCCTCACTGCTCTTCCTGGGCTGGGTGAGGGCTGCCTCAGAATGTTCCCGCATGTGCCTGTTCTCACAAACCACCTACTGGAGTTTCTACCTGTTTACATAAGGGAGTGATAGTTGAGGAAGATGAAAGTGATTTGTCTAGATTCAGAATTTTTCAAATTTAAAAACAAGGTTCTTAAACTCACAAATTTTGAAGCTTATGATTTCTTCATGTTTCCTCTGTGATAAACAACTTAGATATTTCAACTGTGTATTTTTTTTCAAAATTGGTCATGTTTAGATGCTGAACTCTTAAGAAATAAGATCGTCCAGAAAATTTTGATGCAGGAGGAAAGTGAAATTAAGTAGGACTCACCGTTTCCTCTTTCTGTGCTAAATTAGTGAACCCTGATTCAAATACGTGGTGAACTGTGTGAAAATAGTTTGCCCACACACAGGAGCAGCAGATGAAGGCTCATCTGCAGGAGGCAGGTGCTGGGTACAGATGGGCTCTGGGTCCTCTCTTTGTATGGTAGTGAGCACGTTAGTGCCGTGTGTTACTGTCAGGAAGCCGTGTGCATAGGTCTGGCTCCCTGTGGACTGTCGTCTGTGGGCTCTGCGTGCCCCTCCACTGGTCTCACGTTCCTCTCCAATCTCCTTTGACAGACTGCATGCTAATTAGTTCTTGAAGTCTGATCACTTCATAGAAGTAACCCTGGCCCGCTGATTTATCTCCTATGGTAAATATCTTCTTGGTGGTTTTCTAGGTTGTGCTGGTGAGGTGGAATGAGCCATACCAGAAACTGGCCACATGTGATGCCGACGGAGGAATATTTGTGTGGATTCAGTACGAAGGCAGGTGGTCTGTGGAACTGGTCAACGACCGAGGGGCTCAGGTGAGTGGGCGGCACCTCTTCAGACAAAAGACTGCTCTGCAGAGAAAGCCGGGTCAAGCATTAGAGCAAACGTTTTAGTATTACACAGCTCCGAAAACTCTCCCAAGAACTAGGTGGAGTAGAAATAAATAAAATTAGCATCCTGCCTGTCATTTCTCTTGAATATGGCATTAGATAAAAAGAGAGAGTGCGAGATCATACTTCCTTTTCTTTTCAACCATGCTGCTGTTATGAGAACTTTCCAAGTTTCAAACTTTAATTAGATCTGTGAAACCATTTTTTACCCTTCAGTGTTGTGATTACATGTTAAATTTGGGTCCTCTGAAGTGCTTCTGGCATATCACTTTTTTGCTTCCTGTGAAGAGGAATTTTCCCTGTGTTGTAATCTTCATAGTTCTCTCCCAGAGAGCCTTACGTGATTCTCACAATCTACTCACCAAGGGAAGAGTTTTTAACACATTCTTCTCTCAGGTTTCAATTAGCATGGTCACCTGTTGTCATCTCTCAGCTCTTCCTTTCTGATAAAATTTATCTCAGTGCTGAGGAAAATAGTTGCTCCAAAGGCACCCTGCTGAGCTGTGCTATTTTTAGAAAGGCTCCACGGAGTCTTCTAGACCTGGCTCTCTTCTTCTCATGTTCTGTACGTGTTCTGTACACTTCAGAGCAGGCAGTTACCGTCCTGGGGATTTGACAAAACTATGATTTAAGAACCGGAGTCCTCCAGGGATGTTAATTGACAAGAAGGTTCTTGACAATTTTGACTCTCTCAAAATGATTTTCCAGTGACTGCATTTGTACGCATTTCTACGGTACTGGATTCTCATCCTCCCCTTTCCCACCCATCGCTTAAAAAAGCTGAGCTTCCCAAGTTGGAAAGATACAGACCAGTCAAGTGACATACAATTGCAAGGAATGAAGCTATTATGTTCAGTGACTGAGTAGGCTGAGGACCTACTAACAGTTTCAGATGCCATCACAGAAGACAAACCTATTTCTTTGCAAAGACATTTTTGTATGAGTTTATTTGTTTGTTTGGTAGGGTAAGTATAATAATATTAACTGACTCTGATAAGGCCTTACCAGTTTCCTGCATTCCTCTGTGGAGTGAGAAAAGGAAGTGGTAGAGGCTGCCCTTGACCACTGACTGGCCTTCGTGAAGTAGAGCTGCAAATGTGGACATCTCCATGACTATGAGAAGTTTGTGTCACCTTGGGGGTGGATTTGTGGTCACAAGCATGAACTCTGGAGTCAGACAACATAGGCCAAAAGTCTCACTTCATGATTTCTGAGTTGGAGATACCTGTCAGTGCCACCATTTCCTCATTTGTAATATAGGGACTATAATATACCTGCCTCCGAGACCTGCAGTGAGGATTAAGTAAGACTGTATATGGAAAGCACTCATAGTACTGTCTGCACTTAGCAGTTGTCACTGCATCTGATCACAGGGCCTGCCACCTGGCAGACCCTAGCACAGAGCTGCCCTGCCTTGCAGCAGTAGCCCTAGGTTATCACCAAAGACAAGTTTCACACCTTGAGGTAGCAACTCTTATGGTTTTCTGTGAAGTAGAGACCTCTTTAAGTTTGCCCATACGGGCCTCTAAAGTGCTGCAATTCTCCCATTAACCAAAGCTTAGGACTCTTTTCCCTAGAAAGGCCCCGTGATGGGGTGAGATGTGTCTTCATATTTAGGATGGCCGGAGGACTTTAAATCCCTACTCAGAGAAAGAAAGGGAAGGGGGAGCTAGGACAGATGCCAACCAAGTGCTTGGCTTTTTCATGTCTTATTTCTTTTGATCCCCATAGGAACCGTATTCTGAAATATTGTTATTCTTGGTTAAAGAAGAGAAAAATACAGGTCAGGAAGGTTCAGTAGCTTGTCTGAGGAAGTTCATGGATGATAAGTTAGAAACCAAACACCAGTTTATTTGAGTCCAGAGCACTCTACCACACTCTCTTATTCCCAAACAGAAACCATTTTCTCTTTTGGCAGAAATGTATGCATTCATAGTACAGTCCTGTGCCACATGACAACATTTCTGTGTTGGGAAGAGACAGACTGCTTATATGTTGATGGTCCTTTAAGATTATAATGGAGCTGAAAAACTCCTATGGCCTAGTGACGTCTAGCTGTCATAGCAAAGTGCAAAGCCTTACTTATGTGTTTGTAGTATTACTGATGTAAACAAGCTGTGCTGCAAGTGGTATAAAAGTCTAGCACATATAATTATCTACAATATATAATATTTGATAATGGTAATAAATGATTATATTACTGATATTTATTATATTATACTTTTTTAGAGTACACCCTACTTATAAAAAAAACCAGTAAACTGTAACAGGCAGGTCGTTTGGGAGGTATCCAACAGAAGGCATTATTATCACAGGAGATGACGGCTTCGTGACTGTTAGCGTCAATGAAGACCCTCCAGGGGGACAAGATGTGGAGGTGGAAGACAGTGATACTGATGATCCTGACCCTGTGTGGGCCTAGGTTAATATATGTGTTTGTGTCTTAGTTTTTTAAAAAAAAGTTTAAAAAGTAAAAAAGAAAACAAGGAAAAAAATTAATACAAGCTTACAGAATAAGGAAGAAAGAAAATATTTTGTACAGCTGTACAGTGCGTTTGTGTTTTAAGCTAAGTGTTATTACAAGAGTCAAGAAGTTAAAAAAATTTAAAAAGTTTATAAAGTAAATGAAGTTACAATGAGCTGTTAATTTATTATAGAAGAAAGAAAAATATTACTTTATGAATTTAGTGGAGTCCAGGTGTACAGTGTCTATACAGTCTACAGCATATAGTAATGCATATAGTCTACAGCATATAGTAATGCCCTAGGCCTTCACATTCACTCACCACTCACTCACTGACTCACCCAGAGCTACTTGCAGTCCTATAAGCTCCATTCATGGTAAGTGCCCTCTACAGGTATACCATTTCTTATCTTTTATGCCATATTTTTACTGTACCTTTTCTATGTTTAAATATGTTTAGATACACAAATACCATTATGTTACAGTTGCGTACAGTATTCAGTATAGTGATATGCTGTACAAGTTTGTAGCCTAGAGCAGTAGGCTGTACCACATAGCCTAGGTGCGTAGTAGGCTATATCATCTAGGCTGAGTAAGTACACTTTATGATGTTCACACAACAATAAAACGGCCTAATGACGCATTTCTCAGAACATCCCCATCGTTAAGTGATGTATGACTGTATATCCAGAAGAGCTCAGACTGTATTGCCGTTAGAGAGGCCTTCCCCGTGGGCCAGGCAGCACCACCACCACATGGTTTTCTCCTGGCAGAAGCCCCTCTCTGCAGGGGCCTGTTGTCATCACCATATAGCAGCCATCACACCACTTGCATTTCTTTCCATTGAGAGTTTGGAGCAGACACAGGTACTAGAAACAGGAAAGGGGGAATGAATTCAGACCTTGAGGCAAATGAGCTTACATGGACCACAGAATATTTGGAAGCACCCAGAATCTCACAAGTACCTACCAGGTTTGACTAAGGTAATCCCTATGTGTTGTGATCTGATTCAGATTCTTATAATTTTGCTGTTTGGAACTCTGATTCTTCAAATCTTAGAATGAATTGAGCAGCTGTCATTAAACGCTGGCATTTTGTCAGGTTTGATTGCTTTTAATTGAGTTGGGGTTAGACTTTATTTGAATAAAAAGGACATGACACACTGGCGATGATGAATCGCTGATCAAGGGAGTGGTGACTCTGTGTACCTGCAAAAGTATCTGGTAGTGGGAACGGTCTGTGGCTTGGCAGAGGAGCAACCTTGAAACCAGCTCAGAGAAAAATACTACTTTTTAGAAGAAATGACAGGCGATCCTTGTGGCATGCCTTTCATTGTCACAAAGTAATCAAACATTGGGCCAAACCTAAGAGATGATTTAACAGTTTCTTTTTCAGGAAATGATTATCAGTCCTTTATTTCAGAAATGAGCTCAGAATAGTGCATGCGTTATTTTACACTATTAGTCACCGAGGATGGCTGTGCCAGGCGCACACACTCCGAGACAGCCTGATGAAAAGCTGCCTCGGGCAATGGCGCGGTGAGCCTGCTGCTCAGCTTCAGTTAATCCATGTCTGATCACTCTTTTTAGTAAAGCAAAGCATTGCAACCCTCTGCCGCTGAAAAACAACCAAAAGAAGGGGCATTTCTGCTTTCCCCCCAATATTTCATACTTGGTTTTCCCTGTTTTTCCAGTTACAACATATTCTTATCACTTTAAGCTGACCTAATAATAAACCCAATTAGTTCATGTAAACATCCTCTATTACCTACTTTTTGTGATATAAGATTGCTTGTTAACCTCTGTGAAGCTGCTTTTTATTGAAACTGTATATTTTAGCCTTCTATTAAGATGTTTTTCCTTTTAGTATAAATCTTTTCCAAGATACATAGGTAAAATGCATGTAAATAAATAGCATTATCTTTACAAAATGAAAGAACTTTTAAATTTTATTCCAGAATGTAATGTGTTATCTCTGAAAAATATTCTTGAGAAAAACTAGATAGTATAATTGATTTGAACATAATGTCAGTAAAGCCCAGGTTCTGAATTTATCTGAGAAAACAACTTGTTTTAGTAATCTCAGACCAGCTATCAAAGAGCTATCTCGTGGCCTGGCATGGTGGCTCATGCCTATAATCTTAGCTTTCTGGAAGACTGAGGCAGGAGGATAGCTGCAGCTCCAGGGGTTTGACACCAGCCTGAGCACAGTGAGACCCGTCTCTCTACCCTAGAAAAAAAAAAATACAAAAAAAAAAGACAAGCTATCTCACAACTCCATGCCATTGCCATGGTAGAGACATTACTTACCACACAACATAAACTCATAACCCTGGCTAAGAAAACAGCCAAAACTTCCTTTGGTGTTTGTTCATTTATTTTCTTATTACCTATAAGGTAATATATTTAGTAACACCACAAATTTTAAATGTTATGTAAGCATTATATAATGAGAGAAAGCAAATTTCCAAGCAACTTTTATTGATGAAATTAAAAACTTGATTTATGGGCACTAGAATTTGAATTTTACATAATTTCATGAATAACAAAATATCATCTATTAATTTTTTTTTTCTCAACCATTTAAAACGATTCTTAGTTTGTGGGCTGTACAAAAATAGGTGATAGGCCAGATCTGGCCTACAGGCCATACTTGCCAGTCCTTGCTTTAGAGCATCAGTAAAGCCCTAACAGAGTTCTGGTGGCAGGATCTGTGAACACGGTGCATCTGGGCTGGAAGTTAAAAACAAAAAGATAAGAAATCCCTGCATATTTGGAAATTTTAAATGTATCATTAAATAGCTCATGGTTTAAAGAATAAATTTAATAGACATAAAATCTTGGATCTGAATCATAATGAAAACATTACATATCAGAATTTGTGAGATGTGGTTGAAGTGGTGATATGAGAGAAATGCATATCCTTAATTAAATTAGAAAGCAATAAAACTGTGATCATTGGTCAGATAAGTATTTATCTTAAAAAGTTAGTAATTGAACAACAGAGTAAATCCAATGAAAGAAGAAGGAAGAGATAATAAAAATGAAAGTAGAAATTATGCAGTAGGGAAAAAAAATAATACAGTAACGATCAACAAAATCCAAAAGTTTGTTCTTTGGAAAGAATTAACAATATCTGGCACAGCTGATCAAGAGAAGAAAGAGAAACATTTTTATGGCCTAGCACAGCAGCTCATGCCTGACGCTTGTAATCCTAGCACTCTAGGAGGCCAAGGCGGGAGAATCACTTGAGCTCAGGAGTTTGAAATCAGCCTGAGCAAAAAAGTGTGACCCCCCATGTCTACTAAAAACAGAAAACTACCGAGAGACTGAGGCAGGAGGATCACTTGAGCCCAGGAATCTGAAGTTGCAGTGAACTATGATGACATCACTGCGATCTATTTGGGGCAACAGACCAAGACTCTCTCTTGGGGGAAAAAATTTTTTTATTAATGAAAAGTTGGGTATAACTATAGATAAAGTAGAGATTACAAGGTAAGCAGAGATAATTAAAAGATACCTAAGTAATTCAGTGGGGAAAAAGATCATCTTTTCAACAAAGGGTTCTGAAACAACTGAATATCTGTATTTTAAAAAGTAAACCTTGGTCCTTACCTTCCAGCTTACACACAACTCTAAATGAATCATAGACATAAGTGTAAAAGCTGAACTTCTAGAAATCTTCACAGCCTGGAATTAGGCAAAATTCCTTGGATTGGATACACGAAGTATGAACCATAAAAGAAAAAAATTGATACAGGAATTCACCAAGATTTAATGGTACAAAGTTATAATTAGGAAGAATAAGTTTGGTGTTCTATCACACAGTAGGGTGACTATAGCAAATAACAATGTAGTGTGTATTTCAAGAGAGCTAGAAGAGAAGATTTCAGTGTTGTTATAAAGAAATGATAAATGTTTCATGTGGTAAATATGGTAATTACTGATTTGATCTTCATGCTGTGAATCCATGCATTGAAACCTCACATTGTACCTTATAAATATATAAAATTATTATGTGTCAATTATAAATAAAAATTTAAAAATCTATTTTTTTCTTTTTTGTTCTCAGTTTCTGCTCTCTGTATCTATGGGTTCTATATCTGTGGATTCAACCAACTTTGAATTGAAAATAATTAGAAAAAAATTGCATCTGTAATGAACATGTACAGACTTTTTTCTTTGTCATTATCCCCTAAATACACTATAAAAATTATTTACTTAGTATTTACATTGTATTATATAAGTAAATCTAGAGATGATTTAAAGTATATGGGAGGTTATTGTATTAAAGAATACAATATTATTGTATTATAGTAAAGAAAAATTTTAAACTTGTATCTTTTGAAAGATACTGTTAGGAAAATGAAAACGCAAGCCAAAGATTGGGAGAAAATATTTGTGGTACATATAACTGATAAAAGGATTCTATCTAGAATTTATAGAGAAATTTTACAGTAAGAAGGCCAAAAACTGATAAATACCATATTCATATATATACACACACACACATACACACACATACATGTAGTCATCCCTTGGTTCCCATGGGGGATTGGTTCTAGGACCTCCTACAGATACCAAAATTCATGGATGCTTTATTCCATGATATATAAAATGGCATAGTATTAATATTTGTATATAACTTGCATAAACCTCCCATATACTTTAAATCATCTCTAGATTTACTTATATAATACAATGTAAATACTAAGTAAATAATTTTTATACTGTATTTAGGGGATAATGATAAGGAAAAAAGTCTGTACATGTTCATTATAGATGCAGTTTTTTTCTAATTATTTTCAATTCAAAGCTGGTTGAATCCACAGATACAGAACCCATAGATACAGAGAGCAGGCTATATGGCAAAAGATTTGAAGAGGTATGCCACCCAAAAAGCGTGCAAATGATCATATGAAATGATGCTTTCATATGCATCAGTCAATAGATCAGTCATTGTTATATCACTGTACAGCTACTAGACTAGCTAAAATAGAAAAGACTGACAGCACGAAGTATTGATGAAGGTATGGATCTACTAATACTCTGTCTACAGTGTCTGCTCTACTAGACACTGGTCTTATACATAGCTGATGTGAATGTAAGATGGCATAACCACTTTGGAAAGCAGTTTGGTAATTTCTTACACAGTTAAATATAAATTCACCATATGACCCAGCAATTAATTCCATTAGGTATTTACTCAAGAGAAATGAAACCACATGTCACAAAAAGTCCTGCACATGAATGTTCATAGTGATTTTATAATAACCAAATACTGGGAATGTCCAAAAATCAGTTTGGATAGACAAATTGTGGTGTATTCATACAGCAGAGTAGTTAGTATTCATGCATAAAAAGAATGAACTACCGAATCCACACAAGAATTCAGATGACTCTCAAAAACCTTTATGCTAAGTAAAACAGATGTGAAAGTGAGCATAGCATCTGGTTTAATTTATGCAATATTCTAGAATAAGCAACTAGGACAGAAATCAGATTACTTTTTGCCCAAGACTAAGGGTGAGGGTTGGGGAGTGACTGCTGGGGGGGATGTTATTTTATTGCATGTAAATTAAAAGGATAAATAAATAAATATCAACAATTACTTGCCAACAATTTTGAAAACTTACGCAAACTGGGCAAATTCCTAAAAAAAAAAAATTATCAGAACTATGTCAAGAAGAAGTAAAAAGCTTAAAAGTTTGGGACTAGTACTAAAAGTATTACGTTGAAGTAGTGGTTAAAAATCTTCCCATAAAAAAGACATATAGCCAGGTGGTTCTACAGGCATGTTCTAACAAACTTTCAAATAAGTCATCCCAGTTTATACAGATTCTTCCAGGCACTAGAAAGGGAGGACTACTCTGCAGATCATTCTGAGGAGTTACTGTAACTTGTAAATCCAGACAAAGACACTATCAACATGAACTCACAGGTCTGTTACATTCGTGAGTATGGATGCGGAGATTCTAAACACATTAGCAAATCAGCTTCAACTGCGTGTATAAAAGACCACACTTCACCTCAAAGTTGGGCTCTTGTAGGTATGCACGGATAGTATAATAATGGAAAATCCACACAGTAATTTACCACAACAGAGTAAAAGAGAAAAAAATGTGGTGATTTGAATATATGCAATAAATGCATTTGGTAAACTTAACACCCAAGTATAAGTAATGTTTCCAGTTAGTTTTTTTTCCCCTTCATTTTGATTAACGGAATATTAGCAAGACTGAGAGAGAATGTAATCAGAAACTTAGAACTTTACTATTTTAAGTGACCAGCAGACACTAATGGAGAATCTTTTTCCAGCGGTAAGGAGAGGCAGGGTAACAGCGGCTGGAAGGAAGGACCCTGCAGCCAGAGTCCCTGGGGTTATCCTTGGCACCCCCCTCCCTGTTGTGTGTGACTGTTGAAAAGTTACTTGGTTACCTCGTGCCTTTGTCTATCGGGATAGGGACAAGAGCACCACCCCAAAGGTGGTTGTCATGAGGCTCGATCAATTAGCAGATGTAAACTACATAGACTAGTGCTGACGCACAGCACGTTCTGTAGTTGGTTTCAACTATTTTTCTTACCGCTTTTCAAATAATGTCTTTTATATTGTTTTCTTTAAGGCCACCTCAATCTTAGCCAAAAGGATAAGTTGATGACTACATTTGGGCTTTGACAGAAGTACTTACTCTTTCAGGTTACAGTTGACCCCTTTTCTCTGTGTGTTCCTAAGGTGAGTGATTTCACGTGGAGCCACGATGGGACCCAAGCGCTTATTTCATACCGAGATGGGTTTGTCCTGGTCGGCTCTGTCAGTGGACAAAGACACTGGTCATCTGAGATCAACTTGGAAAGTCAAATCACATGTGGCATATGGACTCCTGACGACCAACAGGTAATGCCTCTGGACCGTGGGTATGCAGTGTTAAAACCATGGGTGCTGAGGAGGAAGAAGGGGGAGCCGTAATCCCAGTGCTTTGGAAGGCCAAAGCAGCAGGAGGGTTGCTTGAAGCCAGTAGTTCGAGACCAGCCTGGGTAACATACTGAACCCCCCCCACCCCCCGTCTCTACAAAAAAGTTGTAAAAAACTAGCCATGCATGGTGGCGTGTGCCCGTAGTCCCAGCTACTTGGGAGGCTGAGGCAGGAGGATAGCTTGCACCCAGGAGTTTGAAGGTGCAGTGAGCTGTGATTACACCACTGTATTCCAGCCTGGACACCAGAGCGAGACTTCTTTTCTTAAAAAAAAAAAAAGAATCATAAGGGTAAAGAACAATAAAATGGTCCAGGTAACAATTTAAAAAAAATTAAATCAACCATAAATTGGAAAAATAATATAATAATATTTCCCACAAAGATGGTAAGCATTGAGTTAACATTTTGATTATATAAAATGTTCATACAAATTTATTTTAAAATCTACATAAATAGCTGATTGATAAATGAATAATGGATATAAATAAATAATTTCCAGAAGTTGTTCAGAAGTTCAACTAGTCAGTAATCATATGGTGGAAAATATTCTCAGAAAAAAAGGCAAAATTAGCGCAGAGTATATTTTTCACTTATTAACAAAAAATGATACAGATGATTTTACTGATTACTGATAAGAGTACTAACAAACAAACATTCTCATTCATTGCTGGTAATGTAGATTAGACCTTTGAGGAAGCAATGTGGCAGAGTACGTTAATAGTCTTAAAAATTGTCATCTACTTTGATCTGGTAATATACTTTAGGAAGTTATCTAAAAGAAACAAAAAGGAAGAAAATAAAAGTTACAGTCAGTAAAGCATTAATATATGATAGTAAAAATTTACAGCATCCTACTTGTCTAAAAGTAGGAGAATGGTTAACTAAACTATGGTGTAAATACTTAAAGATTATATAGTAGTTCAGTGAATTATAGAATGAGGTTATAAAGACCATGTAATAATCTGGAGGCACTTTTAGGACATTAAGCAAAAAAAATCAGGATACAAAATGGTATGTGTGGTATGATGCCACATCATAAAACAACCAACAGAAAACCATCCACATAGTAGAAAGAACTGTGAAGAAATGAATCAAAATGCCATAAGTAGTTATTTTATGGCAATGAGCCATTGGTTCATTTTTTTAAAATCTAATTTTGAAATTTTCTTTAATGTGTCTGTTTGACTTTTGTGATAATATAGAATAACTTAATAAATTTATATATTGATAATTCATTTTTAAAATATAAGGATTGACTAATTAAAACCTTTGTAAACATAATATTTATGCTTTCCAAGTATAGCAGAATCCATAAAATGCCAGACCATTTCATACCAGAGATTTAAGTTTATTATTGGTAAAAGCAAGCAGTGTAATATGGAACCATCACTTTTTATTTTTGAGCTACTTTATTTTTTTACTGAATTGTTTTCTTCTAGTCACTATATACTTCATGTTTCTGTTTTTTGAAGTAAAAAAGGCAAACTTTTTATCTTCTCAAAATTAGTATTATGAGATTTATGGAAAGATATTTTCAACTCCAAGTTTATTCCCTTGCTTTCCCCACAGACTTATCCCCCAGCATTTGTGTGTATTTATTTATATGGAGCATTGAGATTTATTTATCTTAAAGCTTTATTTTTATAGATCTTTGCTACCACTGGAGTCTCCTCAAAGAGACGTGTGCTGCAGCCCATTCAGTGACCTTGCACAAGGCACCTGACCTCTTCCTCCTCGGTGACAAAGGGTGTCAGTTATTTCCTGCCTAATTTCCTGGGCTTTCCTAGCGATCAAATGAGGGAACAGATGTGAAGGCACCTCTGCAAGTGGAAGTCTTGGCTTCACATTCTTTCCCCACCTAGAGTGATGGAACCCATGAGCCAGCTGGGAGGCTCATCGCAGGTCCCCTGATGAGCTGTGCCAGCCAGTGTCCCCAGCAGACTGCACATGTGTAGTGTGACCGGCAAGGGACCCAGTGGTGCTTGGGCACCTGTCCGTGCACAGAATGCTGCTGCTATGTCCCGGGAAGGCTGGCTGTGACTCTCACGCCAAGGCTGGGGGTGGCCTTCTAGGCAGCCCCCCAGAGTTGGGAGGCACGGACAGCACAGTGTTTGTGCATCATAGGGCGAGGTTTGGTGCTGCTCATGGAATACGAGGGGCCTCATGGGGCGGGAGGAGTCAGTCGGGCCACAGCTCTGGGAAGTCTTGGACCTGGACTGGGCTTTGTAGACCTGCAGGTGTGAGGAAAGAGCCGGCAGGGTGGAAGATGTGGGCTCCTGGCCCCAGCCTCTGTCCTGATGACTGCTTTTACGAAGGGCGGGATTTTGTTCCAGGAAAGGGTTCCCTTGCCTTTTAAAAAAAAGTTGGCAGCTGAGTGCAGTGGCACACACCTGTAGTTCCAGCTGCTTGGGAAGCTGAAACTAGAAGGCTCGCTGGACCCCAGGAGTTCAAGGCCAGCCTGGGCAACATAGTGAGACCTTGTCTCTTGTAAAAAAAAATGGAGGTTTGCAGATGAGTGAAGTGATAAAGGACCCTTGGGAGAATTCAACCTAGAAGATGTGCGTCGGGTACTCTGTCAGTCCTGTTGGGATGTGGAAAAATGATACTCCTTCCTCTGTCTCTGCTATTCTGTCCTGTCTCTTGCTTGGTTTTATTTTGTTAATGAAGAAAGAGTACAAAGAGTACCAGCCTGATGTTGTGACGCTTGCCATTCTGTCCTGTCTCTTGCTTGGTTTGATTTTGTTAATGAAGAAAGAGTACAAAGAGTACCAGCCTGATGTTGTGACGCAGTGAGCTGAGTCCCAGCCAGGAGTGTGGTGTGGACAGCAGCGCTCACATGGTGGGGGAGCGGGCTAAGGGGAGACATTAGAGCAGAGCTGCGAGAGGCCGACTTTGTCTCTTCCTGTTTCCTGGAGAACTTTCTGCCTTTCATGTGAGTTAAAACAGCTTCCAGGAGAAAACCTTCTCCTCATGTCTTTAGGTATTTCCTATTATAATGGGATTTTAATCTACTTCCTGTCAACTTTTAAAAATACAAGCAGTACCTATTTTACAAGCATTGAGTTTTATTTAAGTCTAGCCGTTTTCCTACTTGTCATATATTTTTTTCATTGTAGAGTGGCAGTTTATATGCCCTTTTGGGAGTTATAGACTACTCTGAATAAACATCAGATGGGAATTGTGAGCCCTTTCCTTGCAAACATGTGTTTATATACGCACACATCATATGTGATCATGGATCTCACTCTGCATGAGCTTTGGGAGCTCACTGGATTTCATCTATGGATTCTTCCCTTCACATCCTGATCCAGATAGTTTAAAGGTGATATTTCAGGGTAATCATCCCAACTTTCTATTGTAAATAAGTTCAGATGTACATAAAAGCCAAAGGAATATACCTTCCTTAAATTTAACAGCTAACATTTTGCCATATTTGCACTCTTTTCCCTGCCCCTCACAAACACACTTCTGTAGTGCTGTTTTTGAAAGAGAGTTATACGTAGCATGGCACGTCAACCTTGTGGTGCTTAGGATAAAGCCATACACCTGTGTTATCACACCCAGGAAATGAGCAGGGATGTTATCTGGTATCTAGGCTATCGTCATATTTCCCTAATTGTTACAGGAATGTATTTTTTAGACTATTTTCTTTTTTTTCTTTTTGCTTTTTGGAACTGAGATCCAGTTTAATTCATGTACAGCTATTGGTTATTATGTCTCTTCAGTCTTTTAGTCTAGAACAGTTTCCTTTTTTTTTGTTAATGACATTGACTTTTTAATGAGTTCAGTGTGGTTACTTAGACTGTCCACATTCTGGATTTGTCTGATTGTTTACTTGTAGTATCATTTAACTTCTTCTAGCCCTTGTATTTCCTATAAGCTGGAAGTTAAGTCTAGGTTAGAGTTGGATTAAATCATTTTGGTAAGAATACTCTATAGGTGATGTCATATTTTTTATACCGAACCTCACACTAAAAGGTGTATAATATATTATCCTACCGTGAGGGTTGCTCAGTTTGATGGAACCTTTGTAAAAACAAAGTTTTTTTTCCACAACATGTTCTTAATTTCATCTACATTTATACTTACTTTTTCAAATGATGCATTTCATTTCATGCCAAAATTTGTCGTCCATTAAATTGCAAGAAGGGAATGTAGTGCTACCTAGAGTTTATATAGTGGGTAAGGACTCTGTGTGAGTGTGCTAGGGCTACCACAGCAGAGTACCACAGACTAGGGGGCCTAAAGAACTGAAATGTGTTTCTCAGTTCTGCAGGCTGGAAGTCCAAGATCAAGGTGTTGACAGGTTTGGTTTTTCCCGAGGCCTCTCTCCTTGGCTTACAGCCAGCTGTCCTCTCACTGCATTGTCACCTGGACTTTTCCCTATATACCCATCCCTCTGCTGTTTCTTCCTCTTAAAAGGCCCCCAGTCCTGCTGAATTAGGGTCATACCCATACCACCTCATTTAATCCTAATTACCTCTATATAGGAGCCATCTCCAAATATAATCACATTGAGGGTTTTAACAAATTTGTTGAATAAAATTCAATGTGAATTTTGGGTGCACACAATCCAGTCCATAATAGACTAATAAAAAAATATTTTGGAGAATAGAAAATTCATAGAAGAAACAATGACACAAACTCAGCTTGATAAACTTGGGATATATTTATAAACAGAACAGTTTTGTAGGTTTGGGAAAAAAACAGAATAACATAAATAGAAAATGTCAAAGAAATAAATATAAATATGCCTGGAAAAAATATCTGGGTCCAAAGTTAATGCAGAGTAAGCAGCAGGGAAGTTCTGGGGTTCCCGGGAGCATCCGCATCACAGCAGGCGTGTGGGGAGGGCGCCACTTTTCCTGCGTTCTCCAAGGCCAAGGGCTTGGGGAATGCACCTTGCTGCTTGACACGTGGCCATGCTTCAAGACACAGACATTTAAAAATAGCCTTCCAGCATGTTTTGGATCCTAGCTGATTATCAGTTCACTTTGAGAGCCTTGCGAGTAGAGAATGCTGTTGAGAACAAAAGGTAGAGACACTGGCGCCTGGTCCAGCATTACTGGGGGCAGTGGCCAGCTGGTGTGACAGCATCCGCTGAGGAAACATCTTCAAACTTAAATTTGAGGAAGGTAGTTTAAATAAGGAAGAGTTTTGTGACAACTGTTCTAAACTAAAGAATGCACATAAAACGGGATGGGAGGAAATCTCTCCGGTCATTCCTGCCCTTCCTGCCCTCTCCCGTTGTTCCTGGGAGAGCTCCGTGTTCCTCTCACTGGCCCACCCTATCCAAGCCCCAGCCTTGAGCCTTGCCCCTATTTTCTGTCTTTTGGGTGATTTCTTCCATTGCCATCCCACACCCCTCACACACTTGTCCCTCAGCCATCCCCCTGCCTGCACCTCGGCTCAGCCTGGAGTCACCGCCGAACTTGTCTCGCCTCTCTTTGCCCCTCTCAGCCAGGCTCCTCTTCCTCATCACGTGTGACCAAACTACGAGCAACACTGGAATCCCCTTTTCTAGATGGCCGCCCTCCACTCAGTCACCAAGTCTGTTCATTCTACTTCCTGAGTACTCGGATGTCAGGGACTCTTTATTTATATTTAAAGGTTATAGACAGTTGTGCTCAGACTAGCTCAAATGAAAGTATTTCAGGTTTCACGCGACTAGACAGTGTTGCTCTCTAGAGAAGCTAATGGTTCTCCTGAAATGCAAGTACAGATATATTTCACTTTATATAGAGGATGAAAAATGTAGGTGAAATGAGTTTTTGTAAACATGATAATATTTTAATATACTAACTGCCACGTGAGTTGTATTTAACTCACACTAGTTTTGAGTCCGGGGCCTCATGAAATGTATGTAACTCCCACACGTCTCTTTATCTTGGGGGCTGAGTGGTGCATAGGTAACTCATGCTGCTATGCTGTAGCATACATGTTACATGATGGGTACCCTCTGCCATGGGCAAAACCCTGAAGTGGGTTTGTGAAAATCTTGTTTATGTTCTTATTGTTACAATTAATATTGACAATTCTATTGCATATAACTTATGCACAGAAAACAATTAAAAATTACACATTTTTCATTAAGTTAGAATCATTTTGTTTTTGAAGTTTGTATTCTGTTTTTATAACAAAACACCATTGCCCTAAGGAAAATGTTTTGTGTGTGTGACAGTCAGTGTATTAAATACCCACCTATGGGGATCTCCCTATTTAAAGAATATTCTATAGAAGTGTGATATTCTGTAGAAGTTAGACGGCATTGTTTGGTGTGAAATGAGAATTCGTCACATAATACGTCTTTTTGCTGGCAATATCCAGACTTGTATTTTCTATGAGTAGAGGTAATGTTTATTTATAAATACTAAAACGTTCAAAAAGAAGGGTCTTAAATAGACCTGATACTTTCTCAGGCACTCTTATTAAAGCATGATTTCAAATAAGGTAGAAAGAATCTGGGGCTGATAAGTATTAACTAGTCACGAAGATAAAACTTTCAGGTTTTCAGCACATGCAGCACAAGTGGGTGACATTTTTTTCTCTAGCCTCAGGGCTGATGCTCTTTTGTGTTTTTAACCTGGAAAGAGGGAATATTTGTCCTTTTTGCTTTTGGATACAAAGGTGGGTCCCAAGTCCCCTCTCATCTGCTGAAAGGAGGTTTTCCACATGGTGTGGTCTGATGCGTGCCAAGGTGATGGTGACCTGAGTCTGCCGTGCACAGCAGTTAAACACCATCAGGGTCACACGGGGAGAGGGAACAGCCGTAATCTCACACTCTGGGACATCTGCGGGACCCACGCCATTTCTGTGTACACACTTTGCAAGCAGTATGACCTTTATTTCCCATTCGGAGTGGAATGGCATCAGGACTTGAATAGTTAGGAGTGTAACAGGATTATTATTAATAAAAACAATATTTTAGTGCAGAATTTTTAATTCATCTAGTTCAAATAACTTTAAAAATAAATTTTAAAAATCATTACCATATAAACATCTTTTCAGAGATGTTGATGAAAAATGAACTATCATAGATACTCATACACTTCAACACACTAGTGAGTTGAAAAGAATAATTATTCATGTACTTTATAAATATGAGGTCATGACTGAAGTACCAAATTAGACCTCGAGGAGATTTTCTAACCCCCCAAATGTAGTCCAAGTAATAAATGACTCTGTAGGGATTTTTAATTATATAATTTTTAAATTTGATTATGAACAATTTCAGTAACATATCAAAAATAGCATAAAGAACCCACATATTTTGCCACATTTGCTTTTTTATCCCTTTCTTTTTCTTCTTTTCTTTGCTGTATTTAAAGCAAATTCCAGATAGCATGTCATCTGACCCAAACACCCTTCAGTATAAATCCCCTCAGAACGTGGCAATTCCTGCATAACCCCAGTGCCCTTGTCACACCTGCTTTGTTTACTTCAAAGAAGGTTCTTCTCAGCTTGAAGGAGAACTTGAGGACTAGAGTTTGCCTGTGGCTCTGAAGGAGCACATCTGTATGCAGACGTCTTCCTCCTAAAGGGTTTCTTGTCAAATGGGAATGATTTATAAAGGGAGCTTGTAAAAAATAATATAACCCATTTGCTTTCTCAGCTAAAACACCAGTTTTATAAACAAAAAGTAATTTTCTGGTATTTGACATACAGGTAAGACTAACCCGTAGAAAAGGACTGCTCCTTGATAGAAGCAAATAAAACTTCACAAAAGCAAAGTACAAAGGGTCACAATTCGTTATTTGCAAGGAGTGTTTTATTCACTCTAAGAAGACATTTCCCTCTGTTCTTCCTTGAAGGCTGGCTTTGGGAAGGGCTCAGCCTCAGGCTGGTCCCTCATAGAGCAGCTGTCACCTCCCCACTGGAGCCTGCAGGTTTCCCAGTTTCCCATCCTGATGTACCGGGCTCTTTAAGGTGTTAGTTATAGGCACTGCACAGATTTTACTTTCCCTGGAAAAACTTGAAAGCCGTTGTACTCAACACAAGGAAAGAACATGGCAATCTCTCTCACACAGGTTCTTGTACTAGAGTGTTTCTTTTAAAAAAAAAAAAAATCCACAAACCCACTGGAGTAAAACCTCAGTGATTCCTTCCTGTATTGAAGACTCTTGCTGGTGACTGGTAAGTAGGGTAGAGTTGCTAATGGCTCGTGGGAACACAGCTTTAAAAGGAGATTTAGTCTAAAGCAGTGTGAAGAGTGATCCTTCTCCCTCCCTCCACCAGCATCTGCCCATGACCTTTTATTAGTGCATATACTACAAAAGGGAAGCCCATCTTTATTTTAAGCCCTGAACTGAACATATATAGGATGGTTTGTGCCAAAATAGGCAAGGAGCACAGGAATCACAAAGAAATTAATTTGAAAAGGATTGCTCAGGAAAGAAGTTGAGAGACAGCCTCCTGCCCTTCACGGCTCTCTCTATCCAGCGAGTGATACTGGCTCATTTTTAGTTATTTCCTTTTGGGTGTATTCTGGAAACTCTGTTGAGTGTTTTGTGGGAGCAGATTTATTTCTTTAGCAGAAACAGGTGTAGCTACTGTGGGTACAGTGTTTTCTCTTTCATTTTCTTCTGTCGGTGTTGTTTTGGTTGGCTGATAGCAGCAATTAAGATGTTTAAAACCCAGGTTACTCTTTGTTATCTCTGGACTCACATCATTGATGAATCACTGGATAGAGCACCCAGTGTTGATGAATTAGAAAATATGCTAAATAAAAATCTTTCTCGAAGTTTATGCTTGACAAATTAGGTTAAGAATGAGAGACACGAGAGAATTATTCATATATACTGGCTTTTATTATATACTCTTCTTAAAGTCAGTTTGTTGTTAATTTAATGGTAAATTTTCTTTCTGTGCCTTTATTAATACCACCGCATGATGATAGCCTTGGTTTTGACACAGAGACCTTGCCGGAATGCCGATGTTTGGCCAGATGACTCACTACAAAACTGATCTTACCAGGCCTATGTGGCATTCCTGGACCAGGCATTGCCGCTCTGGCAGCCCCTGCCCTTGGCATTAAACACATCCTCGTGTGTGGGGGGAGGAGGTGAGATGTGTGCTATTTCACGTGTGCACCACCAGGACAAAGACTCCTTCACCACACTCTGGCCAGGCCCCTCGGAGCCCTCTTCTCAACTGGGCCTCAACCTTGGCCTATGAAAACTGCAGACTCTCAGCACAAATGATTTCATGCACACCCCCTCCCCACTCCTGCCTCCCCCTCACTTGAATAAACACTGGCATAGTTTATAACGACTCGGGCTGTGTCCCTTGGATGACTGCTCCAGCCCTCTTAAGTCCCTGCCTGGGAAAGAGGTTGCCAAGAGAACCGTCTATCCTGGCCAACACCTGAAGACAGGGCCCCATCTCCTGGTCTCTGTAGGAAGGTAGGAGCCTAATTTTAATAAGCTCCAGTTGGCAAACCCAGAGAGCCTGATCATGTTGACAGTCCCTTGCTGCTTTTCGCTCATCTCTGTTCCCTGGCTGTCCTGCCCATGCCTCTTGCCTCCTCCTCCCTCGTTCTCCCTTTAAAATGCCTAGTCATCTCTGCACACATCAGAGTGGAGGTCAGTTCACATGGCACTCCCGTCCTGCTGCAATAGTTATTACTGATTAAAATCTGTCCTTCCTGCTTTAGCTCGGGTCCCACTGGTTTCCACTGGTGTGGACACTAGTCACAAGTGCTGTTGTATCTCCTTGCGTCACTGTGTCCCTGACTACTTCTGGCTGCAGGGAGCAGGGAGTCCTTTCCTCTCAGCCCGTTTGTTGAAGAAGTTTATTAGTAGCCACAGGATAAATCAGTATTTTCATCATATTTAGGTATGTTTTAAAGGGTTGTAGCATTTTTAAACAGGAAGAGATTTGAGACTGATACTCGGGGCAGAGTAATCAACCTTACAAGCAGTTAGGAGTCAAAACAGGACTAGGCCCCTGCCAGCTGACTGCAGTCCTGGGTACTTTGCAAAGGAAACAATGTTTCCCCAGCAGGTTTGGACTCTCTACACCAGATAGGCTAAGCAGACTCCAGCATCACCTGGCATCTTCCTCTTACACACAAAGTGCACATCCACCCCTGTGGGCCTCTAGGTGAGTGGCTAGCCCGTGCGCTGGTGTCTTATTTCAGAGACCTGCTGTAAGGCTGTATTCCTGAAGCACTTCTGTCTTCTTCAAAGTATATTTAAAAGTATTTTTTAATAGGTAGTATGTTCACATGATATAAAATTCTAAATGTTCCAAAAGATATATGATGAAAAGGTGCCTCCTACTATCCTCAGGCCCACCAGAGGTAGGAAGTTTCCAGTTACTTGTATACCCTTCTGGAGATAACCTGGTCAAATGCATTTTTTATTGTTCCTGTAGTCAGACTATTCCCCTTTACCACCAGAAATTGCTATGTGGGTGGTGTTTCTTAGAAGGGTGAATAAACTTAAAAATGGAGCCTAAAAGAGTTGAGGAAGAATATTCTAGTAATGGGAATCATTTAACATTAAATTTGAGGCCTGAGGCAGATAAATGATCTCATTCTCTGAAAATCTTTAAACATAGGATAGTCTCTCATCTTAATGGGTTGGTTTGTAAGCGGTCTCTTCTGCAGTGAAGAGATGAGATGACTTCTAAATTACATATTTAGCCCAAAGATACAGTCAACTAGGAAATTACGTTTCATCTCTTAAAAAAAAAACAGGAAATATTCTATTAGTCAATTGAGCAGTCCTGTCATTTACAACACTCTGATTTCAGTGACTCTATTTCTTTAGTTACAAAATATTCACATCTGGTCTTGAAGCACCTACAAAGGCCAGTGTTACGGAACCCAACAGGGAGGTCTTTAAAAAAAAGTTGTACTTTAGCGTCATCTCAGAACAGAAAGCATTCCTTCCCAAGGCAGAAAGGGAACTGGCGGCTATCCTCTCCTTCCTCTATCCACAGCTGTGCGTTCAGATGTTTGCCGCCAGTGGTGCTGAGGTCACTAGTAGGAATTTGTAATCCGTTTTTTAATCAGATTTCCCCAGCTTTAAATCATAAAAGCAAATAAATGGGGGAAAATCACTTCCTTCAGGAACTATATCCAATACTACTAATTGAACTCTATTACAAAAGAGGTGAACACTTATAGAAGCATGTATTATCAAAGTTGACCTTTTTCTACATGATTTTACTCAAGAATTTAGACAAGTACCAGGGTTGAAAGGTGAAGGTACTGATAAGACACCACAGCTCCTAAAACATATATCTTCTCAACGGTTTTATATCCTCTCTCTAATCCCTTTGGGTTCTGGTTTGGTTCATTTTAAACTATGGTAATAATTATATTTGTTTTAAAATAATTGCTTTTAAAAACAGTTTAAAACAGAATGCATTGGAATGAAGAATTATGTGAATGCCATAATTGCATTGGTATTAAAAACTGCCCTACGGTGAATATGTTCAGGGCTACAAAGCTATTGAACTGGTATGTCCCAATCCATGCGCTTGTACCAGCTGTTTAGTCTTGGTGTGCAAGTTACAGAGGGAGCATTGTTCTGCCGTACTAAAGCCTGTGAGCCACTGGAGTAGACAGCAGGAAGACAGGAGAGAGAAAGTCACAGGATCTGTTGCTGAAAGTGTTTGGGGCCAGTTTTATGGGAGGATTTGTGCATTCGTGTATAGTTTAAAGAAGAAAGAGATTGCTTCTTCATTGTAGGAAAACTTGGGTAGAGGCCAAAGATTTGGGCAGATATTTGTTTACTAATAGTCACTGAGCATCCACTCATGACAGCAGCACGTGAGAACCTGGGGGTGCAGACTTGCCGTCAAGACACTTGTGGTTTACTGGGCGATAGACATGCAAAACCAGAGCCAAGTTCAGAGTCTCTGGGGGCTGTGGTTAGAGCAAGATTAATTCTGTACGGTGAGTCCCAAGAGCCTTCACACATGATGTCCAAGTGCCTGTTACATACCAAACAGTAAACTGTACACTGGAGATAAAACACGGGCTGCAGTCTTTGCTGGAAGGGACCTAATTGCATGTGTTACTCAGAGAAAGGACATGATCATGCATTTCATCTAATACACGTTGACTTTGAAGGACCCTTGGCAAATCCAGGGGGAGAGGACAGGAAGGCAGTTGTATGTGTGAGTGTGGGTCTCAGGGCAGAGACCTCCGCAGGGAGTCAGCTGTGAACGGGGTCCTTGAGGCTGTGGGCATGATTGTGGTCTTCTAGAGAAGAGAGAGAAGAGGGCCCAGGGCCATATCTGAGGAGCAGCAGCATGGAGAAGCCGGGAAAAGGACACTGAGACTGGGGACGCTGGCACCAGCCTGTCCAGAACACGATCGGCACATGACCAGGATTTGGGAGCAGCAGCAGCAGAGATCGCATGTGCCATATGTGTATTCATTATCATTAGACTCTTCTGTCTTGTTCTCTTGCAGTCCTTGGCTCACATAAGCTTTATCTCATTGGAAGTGATTAGGCATGAAAAGAACTTGTAATGGAGGAGATTTTTAAAAATCTGATTTCATGTTATGTCAGTGTTCTTCAGTTGTTTGTGACATGCTTGTTCCAAAACAGAGTAACTTTCTCCATCCTTGCTTGACAACTAGACTGTCAGTACTTCTTTCTCCCCTTTTTCCAGTCTTAATAGATTTTCTCCCCATGGGAACTGTAGCTGGCCTAGATTAATGACAGGGGACTTGAGGGCAGTTTTTTTGTTGTTTTGCTTTGTGTGATGCTGACACTGATAACTCATAAAATCACCAGTCCTTTATTCAGGAATTACATATCTGTTCTCTTGTCTGGTATCTGTTCTTCTCTAGAATGGAGAAATGGGTGTTAATTCAAAAGACCTTTCCACCCAGAGGCATTGCCTCCCTCCCTTCTCACATTGCCTCCCTCCCTTCTCCCTGATACAGGCCAGGCGAGCAAAGCTGACGTGGTCCAGGTCTCAGCTCCGGTTGCTGTAGCGAAATACTGCAGATTACAGGACTTGAACAATGTTTCTCATGGTTCTGGGGCTGGCAAGTCCAAGATCAAAGAAAGTGCCATTCAGTTCAGTTCTGGTGGAGCCCCTCTTCCTGGCTTTGCAGACAGCCACCTTCTTCCTGGGTCCTCACATGGCATTTCCTCAGTGAGAGAGAGAGAGAGAGATCAGGCCTCTCTCACTCCTCTTATAAGTGCCCTAGTCCCATCAGGGAGGCCACACCCCCATGACCTCATTGAAACCTGGTTGCCTCCCAAAGGCCCCACCTCCAAACGTCAGCGTGTGAATGTAGGCGATGCATCAACATGCAGTCTGTGACGGTCAGTGTCCTCAAAAGCTTATGGTCAGGGGGGCAGGGGCAAGATATGTAACCCTAACAATATTTGTACTCCCATGATATGAAGTAATAAAAAAGAAATAAATTTAAAAAAAAACTATAAAGAACTGAGAAAAAAAAGCTTATGGTCAGTCTATGTGAGAGACAGACCACACAGTGAACATATCAGAGTAGTTATAAATGTGCCAGTGATGCGTCTCAATGAAAATTAAAAGAAGTCGTGTTCTACGTTTATCATCACTGAAGACTGCTTACCAAGCACATTGAATGCCTGCCTCTTCCAGGGCTTCAGCAGAGGTGGCCCGTGCTTCAGGGTCTCAGTGCCTGTGCCTGTGTCACAGAAGGGCTTTGTAGATATGCCATCAGATACTTACTTTTTTTCTGTTGACAGCCAAAATTTTAACATTTTCTGAAATGAATTTCACTGTGTTCCTTATAGTTTTGTCTATCTTTCCTATAGGTGGCATATACTTATGAATTCATTTCTGCCTCTGGGGGGAATTGTTTTAACCTTTTTAAGTGTTGATTCATTAAAATATAGATCATGTTTAAAGGAATATTTGATGAATGATTGATGGATTCTAAAATAGCTCTGTAAATTCTGTGAACTTACTACTACTAAAATGAAATGTATTTTCCCTTGCAATTAATCTATCTCAGTTGTCAGCATGTATGTCCTAAAATCACCTTTTGAGTATTGGTTCAATTCATTCATTTAACCATAAATATTGAGTACCCACTGTGTACCCAAAGCTCTGTTAGGTGCCCAGGATATAACTATGGACAGTCTTTGCCCCCAAGGATCTTATTGTCAAAAGCAAAAGAAGCAAGGACTAAAAAAGCCTACATCACTTTCCCTTTGGGCAGATTCTAGTGTTTTTAGACAGACAGCCCTGGCTTGACCACTTCATGCCTTTGTCAGTTTATTTGACCTCTCTTGACATGTTTCTGGGCTACAACATGGAGATAACACTTGCATGGTTGTTATAGTGAGATACCGATGGGTAGACAAGTCCAATTAGACACAAAAGATGTAAAGTTTTTAATGGCAACAAACGCAGAAACTATGGAGACCATCACACAAAGCAGAAAATAATGCAGCGTGCTCCCCAGTGGAGCTCCAGCCATCCAGGTCCCAAGGTTCCTCTCAGGATGTCCAGCTGATAATGCCACTCAGGCCAAGAGAGGCTTCCAGCAGCTGTGACGTGCTCCTTTGCCATTCTCATGGCAGACGGTTAACACCCGTCCAGCCTTCTCATACCCGTATTCTTTAGCTCTGGCTGTCTGCCTGTATGCACCACGTCATCACGTACCTTAGCGTATGCCCAAGCTTGGTGAAGTCCAGGAAAACATCCTAGGAGCAGTCCACAGCACACGCAGGTGGCAGGCCCACCTGAGGTGCACACCAGCAACGCTAGTATCTTACAGCTTGGACGATTAATGAGTTAAAGCTTTTGACATAGTTTTTAGCACAAAATAAGCACTCATTAAATGTATTAATACTACTAATATATCATTAAATTAATTATAAATGAATACATAGATACCATTATCAGTCTCAGTGAAATAAACATTAGATATTAGAAATAAAACATGATTTCAGGAGCATCTTCTTTTCCCAGTGTGGTTAGGTAACATGATTACATAACCAAATGTATTTTCTCTTTGGTCGAATCTAATTCTAACCTGTCTCTTCTAAATTTGAGAAAATCATAAGAATGAACCTCTGCTACTTCTTCATTTTCCAGAAATGTAAATGAATATTACCTTTTTGAAGTCCCTCTCCTACAACCAAAACAACAACAAAATCCCCACAAATAGTGAAACAGTGATTTCGCTAGTGTTATTTGAAAATGTTCATACAACGTATAATATATTCATTCTGTAATTAGTCACATTTCTGTATTAGAGGTCTAAAATTCCTACGGTAATAGCTAAGTTTCTACTAAATAGTTGTGTCACCCCTCAGTTATTTAACTGTTTTTTTGTTTGTTTGTTTTAGTTCTAAATATATTCTATCCTCCTAAAACAAGTTGAGGCAGTGAGCTTTGCCAGAAACCACAGCCCTTGCCCCCCTCGGTTGCAGGTGCTGTTTGGCACAGCTGATGGGCAGGTGATTGTCATGGACTGCCATGGCAGGATGCTGGCCCACGTCCTCCTGCATGAGTCCGATGGCGTCCTGGGCATGTCCTGGAACTACCCCATCTTCCTGGTGGAGGACAGCAGCGAGAGCGACACAGACTCGGACGACTATGCTCCTCCCCAAGGTACTCTTCGGCCCGTCCTCCTTGTCATCTGCCAGCAGGAAGCGGGAGCGCATTGAGAGGGACAGACCCGTCTAGAGGAGGGAGGGTGACGTCTGCCACACGCACATCACCCAAACTCCCTGAGAAGCACTCTCGAGCGGAAATGCAAGGCAGGGCTGGCCTCATGTCTCTGACCTGTCTCCTTCTGCTGTCCCTTGTCTCCGAGTCACCAGGCTGGTTGATTTCACTCTGTCAGCTTAGGCTTTCCTAGACATGCAATGAGACGCTTGGCTCTTCCTGTGTCCCTGGAGGATTGGGGGGCTTAGTTGCTTAGTGAGAATAAAGAAAGCTAAAGGTGAAAAATTTTATGCTGTTAATATAATTTAATATGTGGTATATCCAAATCTCTGCTGTTATTAAAGCCTGCAGCTTAAGTTGCATGAGGAAAGGATTAGTCTGCCGTGGTGAAGGCCACACCTTGAGCAGAAGCTACATATCCCTGTCTGTCTGCTGTATTTCAGGCAGAAAGAAGCTCTCCCTCTCTCAGTTCAGAAGGCCTGCGCCTCTCCGTATGCCCCACAGTGGCGCTGGATACCTTGGTGGTGGTACTTTCAAGCCCCAGCCTCCTCTACCTCTAGCTGGTTCCCAGAATCAGTGTTCAGCATTGGTCTAGTCAGGGCTTTGGTTATTCACCGATATCCTATCCCCTGCCTGCACTTCTTTTTTTTTAATTGATATTTAATAATTGTACGTACTTGTGAGGTACATAGTGGTGTTTTGATACGTACAATGTATAGTGATCAGAGCAGGGTAATTAGTGTATCCATCATCTCAAACATTTATCATTTCTTTGTGTTAGGAATGTTCTAGCTACTTCAAACTATGCGATACTTTATTCTTGGCTATAATCACCCTGTAGTGGCATAGAACATTAGAACTTATTCCTCTTATTTAGCTGTAACCACCTCTTAAGAGGAAAATGTATCATGAAATGTGGGAGGGAAGGACTCCTTGACTGGAAGCGAGCACACTGTTGCAGGTCTTTGCCCACGTGGCGCTGCTGTGCTCAAGGCTGCCACGTGCCCTCCATGGTCTCAGGGCATGTGCTGGATGGTTTTGCGCCGTTTCCTGCCCCACAGGCCAAGTCCCATGAAGGCTGGTCCCAGGACTAGTGTAAGAACGTTCTCCCCCATCGGTGTCTGTCTGCATTGGTCCTCACAGTGCTCTTATTCCGTTTCCTCCTTCCTGTCATAGAGACAGAGACAGTGTGATGCTTCGCAGCAACATGCATGTGTGTGCACACGTATTCATTCATTCATTTTAGGAGAAGGCATTCACACATGAGAGAAATAAGATTGGTGGTAGCATTTTAGGATCAGTGGGACTAGGGAGGGTGTTTGTGGGAGAAACACCCACAAGTTCGTTAGGGAGTTAACTACCCCCTTTTCTAATAGAATGCCAGCCGCGAGGGAAGTGTTGGTCGTATTTTTACGGCCTCATAGTAATAAAGCCAGTGTCTTCAGAACATGGCCTCAGCATACTTTTAAAGCAGAACTCTTCTTTAGTAGGTTGAATCCAGTCTTACTTATCCCTATTTTAATACTGAAAGAAACAAGGTCCCGAGACCAAGCTTATGAAACAGGTCCAGAGCGAGCCTAGGAACAGAATTCAGTCCCTGGTGGCTTCCCTGACCAGTTGCCTTTCTCAGAAGCAGTGGGGCAGTTTTGAGGATGTCCGGTGTTGCCTTTCAGAGGTACCGGGGTTCTTGGTGGCAGCCCAGGGAATTTGAGCTCAGAGGTAGCTCTGATGCGGTGTCTCGGGACAATGTGAAGGGGAGCAGTAACTGGGCTCATCTGCAAGCACATGGCAGGCCCAGCCTGGGCGGCTGCTGCGGGGTGCTCAGTGTGCCTGTGAAGCCTACAAGAGCTCCCTGAAAGAGCCCTGACTCACACAGGTATATGGGAAGGACTTCCTTTTACTTTTTCAAACATCCTGTGAGACCTCATCCTTGGCCCATCACCACCCTTCCCCTTAAAATCCGGGCGAGAGTCCCTGAACTTACCAAGTATGCTGGCCATGCATTGCAGATACGGCAGAATTCTTCATGAGCCACATCCAGCCTCAGCCTTCTCTCCACATTAGGCTGTCCCTCTTGGTAAAAACCTAAGCAAGAAGGAACTAATGGTGGCTGTTGTGGCTGCTCATTACTTACAGCATTCATTGAAAGAGCATTTAGTATTGAAAAGCAACTTTTATCTGTGTTTTAGACCAGAATTAAGAAAATATTTTGGGCTGGGCATGGTGGCTCACACCTGGAATCCTAACACTTTGGGAGAGGGGGAGGTGGGAGGATTGCTTGAGGTCAAGGAGTTCAAGACCAGTCTGAGAAAGATAGCAAGACACCTCTACAAAAAACCAAAAAACTTAGTTGGGCAGGGTGGCAGGTGCCTGTAGTCCCAGCTGCTTGGAGGGCTGAGGTAGGAGGATCACTTGAGCCCAGGAGTTTAAGGTTGTGGTGAGCTATGATGATGCCACTGCACTCCAGCCTGGGTAACAAAACCAGACCCTGTCTCAAAAAAAACCCCCCACATTCATCTCTCTTCCTACCATCCTTGTATGTTATATAACATTAAAATAATTTACATTTATACATCATTAGGAACACATAACTCACTAACATACAAGTCACTAAACTTCTCACACATATTCTCAGCTACCCTGCAGTTGCCTCCAGGGCCACATCTACCCTGCCCTGCTTCTCAGTCCAGGGTTCTCTGTTCATGCCCTCCTGCTGGCCCTGTGTGGTCCCCGAATGGTGTGGAACGCTTGCCTTATTTGGTAACACCCCAATCCAGAGTCACATCTGCATTCTCAGGCAGTTTTTAAGGCACCACGCAGGACTGCAACCTGGGGTACCTGGATTTGGAGCGAATGAATACTTGTTGCCTCATTTCACTCTGCACTTGTGTCCTGCAGATGGCCCAGCAGCGTACCCCATCCCGGTGCAGAACATCAAGCCTCTGCTCACCGTCAGCTTCACCTCGGGAGACATCAGCTTAATGAACAACTATGATGACTTGTCGCCCACTGTCATCCGCTCAGGGCTGAAAGGTATGGACCGCTGCACACGCCCTTCCCCACAGAGCAGCCCTGTGCGTGTACCTTCCAGGTGGCGTCATGCACCCAATACTGATTTCCGCCCTCTGTAGTGACTCCTCTTGGGCTTAATGGAGTCCACTAACTAAGGTCACTTCCCCTTAGCCCCTCTGCTTATCTGACAAGTAGATACCTAGTCTTGTCTTGAGGAGGGATTCCTGACATTCTGTTTTCATCTTACCCTGCTCTTTTCCTCGCTACGACAAGAATGATGCTCTCTTGGGTGTACAGATGTGTTTGCATCTGGCTTACACGGTGTGTGCATGATAACCAGACTGCAGCACCTGCCGTTCATGAGGCAGCAGATGGTACACAAGACGTCATTTACACAGAAGCCCCTGTAATTTTAAGAATCTGGCAGACTCATTAAGGAACTGATCATTGTGCAATAAAGTTACCTTGAAAGACTTGCAGAGGGGCAGCAGTCACCAGACTGAGGCACTGATGTGCAGGGCAGCAGTCAAGCGCTGGTACCTTCCTGGTAGGTGTTAGGAAGTAGTGTTATCTCAGGATAAAATCAGTGGACGTAGGCATTAAGGATGTTCTGAATTTTGCAGTTAAGGAGTACTACTAATGTTGTGATCCTAGTGACTTCTTTGGAAAAACAATCTGTCTCTTCAGAACTGAATGGTGCAATGTAGAAAAGTTTGAAAATTCACTTCCTAGGCTGCCTCTGGCTCTTACTGTTAAGGGGCCTGCTATAATCGGCATGGGGTGGAGGACAAGCTGGCATCTTTGGTACAACTGGTTACTGTTGTTCTGAGCTGGCCATCAGTCTAGAGAGTCATTGCTGTGGGTTGCTCCTGCTGGTCTGAATTATTCAGGAATGACCAGATGTAAAGAATCAAGTCCATCTACCTAACTGGTGGTCGGCAGGAATCATAGCTGCCCCACACCCCCCAAGCTCTTACTAATTCTATTTAAAACTATAGAGTATTTTTAGAAGCAAATTATACTCCCTCTTTTGGGTATTCCATTCTGATTCAGAACTGTAATTGTAAGGGATTATTTGGTCTCTAAACTCCTGAGGGACGTGAACTATGTAGAAGAAGTCCTTCTTTATACTGCAAATAGGCCCCAGTAGGAGCTGAGTAAGTATTTTTTGTGATAATAATAAACTTAAATTCCTTGAGCTTTTCTGTAAATTGTTTTCTAGATGTTCTGTTTTTCATGGAGCTAGAATACAAGGATGGTCATCATAAAGTCTCTCATGTATTTTCTAATTTAGGCTCTACTTCTTTTCTTGAAAATTCCATTTTCGAACCTTAAATGTATTGATTTTTTGAGAACCTGCCTCTAGTTCTGGAATCCTGAACTTTGGTTCTCTACCAAATATCTGATCCAGGCTAAAAATAATATACTTACCACTCAGTTCCTTTTTAGTCTTTACTGGGTGAATTTTTCTAATTTATTACTGTCTTGCTTATGGAAACTTTATTTTTTACTCCTTGAATGTATCATTTGTACTGTGCCTATCAAATCAGGTTGTATTGGAGCAAGCACTTCTAGCACATTCCAACTACATGTGCAGGATGGGAATAGGAACACATGAGAGGTGCATGGGGCAGGGAACCTAAAGTAGCCCTTCCAGATGTGAAATTTTTTCCCTTGAAGTTTATTCTAAAGATACAGGCAAATTTAGCATTCTAGTCATTACCTAACTAGAAGCCTAGATCTAATCTAAAAACTTTAATCGTTTTACACTTGCACTGGGGGACAGGGTTTAGTACCATGTATTCCTAGTTTCAGAAAATTAGATTAAAATGAAACAGACTGGGTGCCATCCAACAGGTGCTGTAGGGGCAGAGGAAAAGCTTCCCTTCCGTCCCCTCTGAGGGCTCCCTGAAGCGATGGACACTCGACTGATAAATAGGAGAAAAGATATATAAATTTATTAACATGTGTAAGCACTAGGACCACATAAAATGTGAGACCCACAGGCCAGATGGTTAAAGCTTATATACCATTTTCATAAAACGAGAGGCAAATGGGGGTGGAGAGAGTAGGCAATTGTGATGTGTAGTAAGTGATTTTTAGGGGAAATGAGTGGACCTAGGAGACAGACATTAGGATTCTCTTAAGAAACTGAATGGGACCGGCAGGTTTGGGGCGGTGGGGGGCAGAGCTACGCTGTGAACAGGGCTGGTCTGGTTGTGTAGAGGAAGTCTCCCAGGCAATGTCCTGGTGCTGCCCTCAGAACAGATGAAAAGTCTATCTGCGGTGGTTAAATCTTTCCTGGTTATTTGATGAGTTTCCTAAAGAGGGAAGTCTTAAGACAATTGCATTTCTTTTGGAAAGAAATTTCCTTAGTCAGATAAGGAAATTCCAGAGAGAGTTTCTCTCTGTGCTGGGAAAATAAGGGGGAAATAAGAAGATTAGAAAGTGGTTCTAAGGCAGCTTCTAAGGCCTTTCAGTTTCTTTTAATTTAGAGTGCTCAGCATGCCAGAGCATCGTACTTGGGGGTCTCCTTCTCTGTGTCCCAACGGTGATGTATGTAGGCAATTTCTCTTTTCTGTCTTGGTATCAGAATATTTTAAGGACTCAGTCTTACATGTGGTGTGAGCAGCAGTATTTTTTGTTGTTGTTTTTGTAATTGATTCTTTATCTGCTACCTATGGGCTATGTTAGTGAATGCTGGGAAGAGATAAACAGAATGCTGTCATTGTTGGCACAGAATGCTGTCATCTGCTCTGTTATAGACAGGTCACTCACTCTTCTCATAGGTCTCAGATCCACTTGGTTTTTCTCTCGTGCTGTCTCAAAGGAAAATCATCAAAGAACTTTTCCAGGGAAGAAAGGTGACTCATGAGATCCTTTCGTTTATCTCCAACATGTAATTTATGTCATGTGCAAAACATCTTAGAATCCCAAATAGCTCCTAGTCCCATGACCAGCCCTCTTCTGCATCAGGCAGACACTTGGTTTTCACTGCAGATCTGTATGTGGGGCCAGGGCCAGGCTGGCGGGGTCTGATTTTGCTTTGCGGTGTTGGCTGAAGATGTTCTGCCGTGGATGACAATCTGCCGAGTAACTCCACTTTGGGAACTTAGGTGCATCGCGCGATAAGTACTGAATTAATTCACTTTACTTGGGATTTTTATCCTTTGTTGTGACTTTGACCCTTTCTTGAGGAAAACAATTCAGTCACGAGTCCAGAAATTCCCTCCCCAAGCCAATCGTGTCTCAGTGGTAAGGCAAACCTCAGAGGTGCTTCTTATCTCCTCCTGCGCTCAAACCCCCTGAGCTTTGTTTGATTTTGTTTTTTTGGTTTTTTTGTAGAATTATTCTCTTTTTATCATTTTGTTGAGCACACTAAGAAAATCAGGCAATTATTGAGTTGGGGTGGTTTTAGCCCATGGTGTTGTCTGCTCCTGCAGCTGGCCTGGTACCGATTTGTCACCATTGTCCTCACTAAACACATGCCCTTCTTCTCAGCCCTTTCTGTGCTCACTAAACACATGCTGCTTTTATTTTTTTTTTTTTAGTTCATTAAAATAACATAAGCTATTGATTGACTATACATTTGTTCTTTTGAGACACACTTCTTAAAGAAAAATAATTTGGGCCGAGGCAGTGGCTCACACCTGTAATCCTAGCACTCTGGGAGGCTGAGGCGGGAGGATCGCTCAAGGTCAGGAGTTAGAAACCAGCCTGAGCAAGAGCAAGACCACGTCTCTACTAAAAATAGAAAGAAATTAATTGGCCAACTAAAAATAATATATAGAGAAAAAATTAGCCGAGCATGATGGTGCATTCCTATAGTCCCAACTACTCGGGAGACTGAGGCAGCAGGATTGCTTGAGCCCAGGAGTTTGAGGTTGCTGTGAGCTAGGCTGATGCCACGGCACTCTAGCCTGGGCAACAGAGTGAGACTGTCTAAAAAAAAAAAAAAAAATTGCCTATTATTTTACCATCACACATTTTGCTAATTAATTTGTTTCTCCCCCCATGCATACGTACACACACACACACGCGCACACACACACACACACGCATGTGCGCACGAATACCTAATGACTTATGAAGAGGTAAATCATTGACATGGTAAGCTAAGGAACAGAGGAAGCATTAGCTGCAATATCTGTGGTATTTGATGAGAGCACTACTTTTTTCCTATTAAAACTTGGCTGCCTCTTTTTGACCCAGCACTAATACCACACAAGGAGCTTCTTGTTAACACAATAGAACCAAATTTTCATTATCTCTGACTATAAATGACTTTCCAGGCTTTTACCAAAAAAGACCCATAAGACTGTCTGGCTGAAGTAAAGTAGGGTAAATCTGCTGATTTTCTTTGTGTAAAATATGTAAGAGGCCAAAAACCAAAACATACCCCAAAATCATTGAGAAAAATAGATGCTTCAGGAGGATGGACGGCTTCTCTGCTTTGGAACTCCCTGTATCCCTGCATGGGAAGCGCTAGAGACTCCATGACAAGAGCTTCAGGAAAGAGGGAAGGAGGGCTACGGAATAGAGCATTAGCTGGTTCCTTTTAGGTTGTATTCTAAAACAAATTTTTAGAGATTAGAACATAAAAAATTATTACAGAACCTTGGGCAAAGATACTGGGGATTATTTTTTAAAATAAGATAGACATAGTTTTTATAAAAAATTTCTGAAATAGAAAAATTCTGTCCTGACCATAGCAAGACTTTTGTGTCCTCCTTTTCTTCATCATAGTAACATCTAGATATCGAGTGTATGTTTGCTTTTACTTTCATTTTCCCATTATTTATGAGAAGTTTAATCTCCAACCCTAGGAATTCAGCTCCTGGAGAGTACTCACGTCCCCTGGGTTGACACTGACCTGTTGAAGGTGTTTCTTCCTCAGTGCCACTCCTAAAGTCTTTGCATCGGGCTTGTAGGCGACGGCCTGTTTCCCTGGTGACTGGTGTGCCATCCTGTGAGCAGGGCTGGTTTATGCCAAACCTCAGAGGAGCCCACCTCTGTTACTGTATCCCCTGATGCTACTGATTCTATAATCGTCAGAACAAGAAATGGCATTATTTATATGGGATGTACTCTTTTTAAAAGAGTGACTTGCCTTTGGGGATGACAGCTGTCTCAGTATAACCGCAGCTGTGCTGGAGAAGTCTCAGAGAGTCTGCTCACAAACATTTGGTCTCATTCTTACCTGTCTAGTAAGCAGAGTCCCCCGAGTGCCCAGGGTTTATTTCATCTGTCCCTGTCTTCTACCTTGTGACACAATTCAAAGAATTTTATTTTAAAAATAAATAAAAGAATGGAACAATTATTGACTCACCCACTAACCACAGCAAGTCAGGTGAGGAGCCTTGGAATTAGTGCTGTCATCTTTATTTCTACAACATTACAGTGACGTTTCTGTCTTAAGAAACCATAGACTGTGGCATACTTGTTACTTCTTTGCATGTCGTGGTTAGTGGCCTCTCCTTTTGGTTTCCTTGTGTACCCAAAGCTGCTGTCAGAGAGGTCATTTCCGTCTCATGATCGTGACCAGGTTTTCCTCAAGGTGGGTCTGGGCGCTGCGTGTCTGGAGCACAGTTAGTGTGTGCACACGTCCTCTGGCTTTCCCTCCGGTATTCACAGAAATACTCACCAGGATATTTACCGAGTTCTTTTATGTGAGTTTTCATTTCCTGGTTTGTACTTAACTTTATTCATATGCCTTTATTAGAAAAAAATGGGAGGTACCTTTTATGGATGCTTTTACTATTCCAGCTTGCTGGAAATATTTCCATTTTGTGTTTGTCTGTACTGGCTTTGGCTCGGCCCTCTTTGTCCCCTGAGCTTCTGCTCTGTGGCTAACTTTATGAGCAAGTTCTACGGAAGAACCTCTTGCCCCAGGGAACAAGCTCCAGTTTTCCAAGGAAATCAAAGAACATCAATGACCTCAGAATATACTGATGGTGGCATCACAGTGATGACCACACATGAATAAGAGGGATGTTGTGGTCAGTTGTGAGCTGATGAACCTCACTCTGGCCCTGGCTGTCAAATCCGTGCCCGTGGTGGCAGAGCGTTTTCTTCAGATTCCCTCCACCGTCTCTGCAAAATGAGCCACTTAGTTCTAGATTTCAGAGATCTCTGTATAAACCAGATTATAGTTTTAGGGTCCTAAGGGAGGAAAAAAAATGTGCCATAAATCTTACTAGTACTAAGAGCTTCTTTTTACCAGCAAGAAATAAGTGAAACTCACATTGAGATAAGATAAACCATTTAATAGCCTTTTCTTCTAAGCACTGAATGGCTTGTAGGTGGGCACTGACTCTCCATGTGGAAAGTTCTCTAACAGTACTACCACCCAGCAGGAGTATTTTTCTTCTTTTCTAAACCCCCACAAGGTCATCAGATGTCGAATAACAGGGCCCTCTTGTGCAGGCACATCCCTTATCTGAGCGTATCTTCCCAGTGGTGCCCAGAGATCAGATGAATGGAAACTTAGGCTTTGCTTTTGATTTACTTTTTACTCTTAGCATTTATAAGTTATCTGAATCATACCTGGGAGTGGAGGACACAGCAGTGGAACGAGCACTTATATCATGTATAGTCATAGGTTTTATTATTTTGCTTTCTCTAAAAATAAGTTGTACAAGCCTCATGGAAGTGCTAGTATTGGAGATAGATATTTAACATGCCAGCTTTATTATTCTAAGTTTCTGCCTGATTTAGTTAGGTTTCAGGGGAGCTGCAATCCACCATTTATATAACAAACACCTATTTTTAATAGAGTCTGTATTGTCTTAAGAGAAATATATCCTTATTTCCTTCAGAGAAAGGGAAAGAGCCACTGTTGTATTCGCTTAGAGTCTGTATGTTTTAAACTACTGAAAACAAACAGTAGCCTTGCTGAGTGATAGTAGACAGAGTGCCATGTCCTTGTGCTGACCATTTCTTCTTTGGGATTTCAGAGGTGGTGGCCCAGTGGTGCACACAGGGGGACTTACTGGCAGTCGCTGGGATGGAACGGCAGGCCCAGCTTGGTGAGCTTGCCAATGGTCCACTTCTGAAGAGTGCCATGGTCAAGTTCTACAATGTTCGTGGGGAGCACATCTTCACACTGGACACACTTGTGCAGGTGAGTGCGTCCTAAGACACACCTGGGCAAGCGAGCATGTTCCTAAGACATGCTTCTGCAGGTGAGCACATCCTAAGACACACCTGTGCAGGTGAGCATGTTCCTAAGAAATAGGTACATTTTCACCATGGCCTGTTTTCAAGAAATGACACTGCTATGCTTGTTTTCCCTCCCCCCCCCCCCCCCCCAGTTTCTGTTAAATACTCATGAGTAGATTATACTTATTGTAATTATCTTTGACAAATTTTATTTTAATCTTTTTTTTACCTCAATTAAATTGTGGTGTGTAAACTAGGAGAAATGAGGGGAAACGCAGTTTTTGCTTTTTAACCAGAATGCTTTATTCCATTTACCAGTCAAGTGAGTGGATAGTGAATAAGCTGAGTGAGCTGATGTTTATCTTCAATCTGGAGTAGAAACCAGAAACTTTCAGAAGTGAGTGCTGAATCTTCAGATATTCACTTGTAGGGGAGGAAAAATAATTTTCTTCACTACCCTTTGTGAGTTCTCAGCTGAGCCTCCCTGTAATAAAAGACAGATTAACAAGAGAAAAACAAAAACGGAAATTTAATGACATGTACACCTCCTGTATACATGGGAGTTAACCCAGAAAAATGAGTAAATCTGTAGAGAGCATCTCAAAAGCTTGTCTTAGAATTAAATGCTTTGCTGAAATGCAGAAAGAATGGTGTGGCAAACAGCCTAGATTATAGAAATCTCATAAAACATGGGTGAGGTTTGTTCCGCAGAAGTCCATGCCTGCTCCTTTGATTAAGAGTCTCCAGGCAATTCAGTCATCCTTCTCTACCTGGTGCAGAGATGGAAACATCCCTATAAATGCAGATTTCCTTTATAGATATAAATTTCTCTTACAAAAGGGTAACTTTTCAGAGCTTTCCCTATGTCTGCAGTTTCTCAAAATAACCAGCTCACAATTATCCGTATGACTAGGAGGCATATTTGGTGTGGCTTATTCTGGTCTCCTACAGTCATATTTGGGGGTGGCATGTCCTAAACCCATCACACTCTGATTTTATGTTCATTATGCCAGGGATGTACTTTTTACATTTTAACTGAATTATTATTAAACAATAAGTTCCAAAAAAAGCTTAAAAATCTTTAAGAAAATATGCACAGGTGGGCCCCTTTCTCTTTGTTTTTATTTCCCAGAAATCTTTAGACCAGTCCATTTCTGGGTCAGTTGTAGTGGAGGATGAAATTCTCAGCAGAGTGGAACAGAGACAGGTCTGGGAGGGAGTTGACAACTGGTAGAGGTGTTAACAAGCAAGAATCTTCTTACGGCCTAACCTCACACAGTTCACCAGAGTGGCAGGTGTACCAGATTTGGGGAAACTTGTAATTAGATGAAGGTACGAATTATTTAAATATTTAAATATTCTTTTAATTGTGATAAAATACACATAAAATTCATCATCTTAACTATTTTTAAGTGTACAGTTCAGTAGTATTAAGTATATTTGTCAACCTTAAATAATGAGATTCTAAACTATTAAATATAGAGTTGCTAACAGAAAAAACCCAAACTCTATAAAATTATTTAAAGAGTTTTATTCTGAGCCAAATATTGAGTGACCAATGGCCTTCTTGGCCTACACCCAAGAAGCCTTGAGTAGCTGGTCCTGAGGGGGTGGGGTTACAGTTGGTTTTATTCATTTTAGGGAGACAGGAATTGCAGGTAAAATCATAGATCGATACATAGAAAGTATACATTGATTTAGCCCAAAAAGGTGGGACACCTCAAAATGGGAGCTTGTGGGTTATAGGCGGGTTCAGAGATTCTTTGATTTGCAATTGGCTAAAAAAATAAAGCTTTGTCTAAAGACTTGGAGTCAGTAGAAAGGAATGCTTCAGTACAAGCCATAATATATTCAAAGTGATCTGTTAAGCAAATTAATGGCCTGTAGGCGTGACTTCACCTTTGCTTTGCATGGCCTTGGGTCCAGTTTGCAATTAGTCTAAACACCAAAAGGGAGGAGTAAGGGGGTGGTGCAACCTCCCTTCCCTTCATGGCTGGGAACTCAGTTTTAAGGTTTTTCTGAGGTCCTTTTGGCCAATAGGGAAGGGAGGTTGTTCCATCAACAGGGTTTGGGGGGCCTTAGGATTTTAGTTTATAGAGATTTTTGATCACAAAACTTGAGGATGACCATCTGGCAGACACCAACTCCAGACAAATGGGGTCAGCATTCCAAAATGGAGACTTTAAGGTTTCACTTCCATAGACAGAGACAGAGAAATTTTAGCAGCATTACAGCATTTTCCTTATGAGACCAGTGCATACATTACAATGATTTGATTAGTTACAGAATGCTACATTCCAAGGAAGATTACTTTATTACTCCATGAAGAGGGGCAGTGATCTGAGGGGGTCTTATTCTGGCAACATTTGATCTTAATTATTTACAGGGGAGAAAAAGGCAGAAGTTGCAGCTGCACGCCACATGACTCAGGCTGCATAGCCACATGACTCAGGCTGCATAGCCACGTTCCTCTCAAGGCTCGGAATAATTTAAAGTTTCTAATAGCTTTAGGTTTGAATTATTTCAAGTTTGAATTATTTCATATATTATTGTGCAACCAATCTCCAGAACTTTCTCATATTGCAGAACTAAAACTCTGTAGCCTTTATACAACAACTGCCTATTTCCCTCCTCCCCAGTCCGTGGCAGCCACCATTCTACTATCTTTTTCTAGGAGTTTGTCTCTACAAACCTTATATAAATGAAATTATATAATATTTATCTTTTTGTGACTGGCTTATTTCATTAGCATAATTTCCTCAAGGTTCATCCATGTTGTAGCATGTCTCAGAATTTTTTTCTTTGTAAAGCTGAAAAATATTTCATTGTATGTATATACCACATTTTGTTTACCCATTCATTGATGGACACTTAGGTTCCTTCCATCTTTTGACTGTTGTGAATTATGCCGCTATGAACATGGGTGTACAGATAGCTCTTTGAGACCCTGCTTTTAATTATTTAGGGTATGTACCCAGAAGTGGAATTGCTAGATCATATGGTAATTCTGTTTTTAATTTTGTGAGGAACTGCCATAGTCTTTGCATAGCAGCTATACCATTTTACATTCTTACCAACATTGCACAGGCATTCTAGTTTCTCCATGTCCTCACTAACACTTGCTATTTTCTGTGGTCTTTTTCCTAGGAACCGTGCTGTTAGGTATGAAGTGGTATCTCGTTATGGTTTTGATCTGCCTTTTCCTAAAGATTAATGATGTTGAGCACCTCCTCATAGACTTACTGGCCATTTGTTTATCTTCTTTGGAGAATTGTCTATTTAAGTCCTTTGCCCATTTTTTAATCAGGTTGTTTTTTGTGTTATAGGATTTAAATAGATCTTTTGATAGTGTAATATCTTCTTGGGCAAATAAGTGTATTCGTTCACTCATTCAAACATTCAGCACACATGTTTTGAGCGGCTACTGTGCGGCTGGCACTAAGCTTTAAGCACTGGTATTTTGGAGCTGAACAAGGAAGACACAATTCATGCCATGCCTTAGCAACTCAGAAGCTAGTTGAGGAAGACAAATAATCATAAAGGAATGCTTTAAATTTTGAAGTAGAACTGTTTACCTGGTTCTGTGATAACTTGGGGGAAAGAGGTCTTACACCTGCTATTTGTGGGTATTTTTTCAGCTCTGCCTAGTCTTTCCTTTGATCTCACTCAGCATTCCTCAAGCAATTCCAACCACTCCTACAGTTTTAATTATTATCTTTCTAAAGGTCTGAAGCATAGGAAAGAGATGTGGGTAGATCCAACTGTCTGCTTCACAAACCCATTAGCCATCTCATAAGCCTTGTAAATTCAACATGCTCAAACCTCAGAATAATCCACCACGAAAATACACTCGTCCAGGTTGTGGCCCATCCATCTGTCAGCTGCTCAAGCCAGAAGCCATAGTCAGCCTTGACTCTTTTTCTGGGCCATTTCTTTATCCACAGAATCCCAGTGGGTATTTTTATCTCCCAAATATCTAAGCGTCTACATCCTTTTGTCTACATTAGCCACCACCTTAATCCAAGCCACCCTCATCTCACCTGCTGTGTTTGAGCCATACCTTTCCCTTCCAAACTATTCTTCACTTTGCAGCCCCAGTCATTTTTGTAAAACCACAAGTAAGATCAGTAGCTTCTTATAGTCCATAGGATAAAGTAAAAAAAAAATCTATTGATCCTTAAAGGGACCACCATAACCAGGCCCTCCATCCTCTGTAGAATTAGGTCTCATTCTCCATCCTCTGTAGAATTAGGTCTCCATTCTCCTCTGACCCTGCCTTTCTGGACTTTTCTCTTCCTCAGTTGTACCAGGTGCCTACTCTTCTAGGCTTTGCACCATGCTTATGACAGTCTCTGGCTCATGGTAGATTCTTGACAAATACTGGTTGAATTAATTAATGAGCCTGAGGATTGCCCATCTTATTGCTGTGCATTGCTTGGTGAGTTATGTAATTCCCAGGGATCAGATAACTTAAAATTATTTGCCAATTGTTTCTCTTGGTTTCTTTAGCTACTGGCAATTGTAGCATTATATTTTTTCTTAAAAAAAATAAATAAATAAAAGAAAAAACTAATAAAAATTACTTTTAGAAATAGAATATAGTTTGACTACAACATGAGTTACATGAAAGGCAACAACAGGAAATAAGACTAGAAAAGTGCTTTAGGACCAAATGTATCAGTTCTCAAATGTGTCTCAGACTGTTTGGGCTACTGTAATAAAATACCTTAGACTAAGTGAGTTATAAATAATAGAAATTTATTTCTCACAGTTCTAGAGTCTGGGAAGTCCAAGATCAAGGCTGGGGTAGATTTAGTGTCAGGTAAGTTGTCACTGACTGCTCCATAGGTGGCACTTTGTTGTTTCGTCCTCACAAGGTGTGAGAGGGCAAAGGGTGAGGCACTTCCTTTCAACCTCTTTTATAAGGACACTAATACCATCCTTGAGGGTGGAACCCTCATGACTTATCACTTCCCAAAAGGCCCCACCTTAAGACCACCACAATGGGGTTTAGGTTTCAGCAAGAACTTAGGGGGTTCACTTCCAGACCATAGCACTAGCCAAGATGTTTAGACGTCATGCGAGCAAGGGAGAGGCAAGGAGGCCTTTGGGAAGACTGATCCAGCAGTGTTGCCATAATCCGAGCCTGAAAGAATGAGGAAGGCAAACCAGGACAGTGAAAATAGAGTAGAGGAGACAGGATCAGAGCTATGATAGGGTTTTGGCTCCTTGAAGCCCAGGAGAAGGATGCCAGTAGCAGTAAAAGCAGATGATTTTAGTGACAAGTCCCAGCCACAGGTCTGGGTGTAGAAGGCAGTAGGAGATGTGGGACTGGAACTCAGGCAAGAGATAGGGTTGAAGATGAAGATTTGGAATCATTTGTGTAGAGGCCGTAGTTGGAGAAATGAGATTGTATTAAATGCTTGAGGGAATGACTAGAGAGAAAGGAGACATGAGGAAAGGGCCAAACATAAAATTTTGGATGGTAGAGTAATAGCCTTCACTTAGCACACAGCAGAAGGAAGAAGGAGCAGCTGGAAGAGGAACATCATAAAGAACTGTTAAAGGAAACATGTCAAGAAAGACAACGACAGTTGGATGCAGACATGAAAAATTGGATTTGAAGGCTTTAAAGCCAAAAATGGTCTCAGTAGAATAGTGATGGAAGTCACATTGTAAAAGGTTCATTCATTCCGTCAGTCTTTATTGAGCCATCTGTGTGCCGAGTGTTGGTCCAGGTGCTGGAGGTGAAGCTGCAACAGCCAACATCAAGACTTAGTGACAAAGCAGCTAGTAGAGAAGTTGAGGCAGCGAATACAAGTGACTATGGACAGGGTGTACGGAAGGCAACAAGAAGGTGGTAACCTGAAATGGAGAGACTGTGTGTATAAGCAAATAATAAAGTTTTGGGGCAAAAAAAGAAATAAGCAAAAGAATGAACAGCATGGAGCAAGGGCCCGGTGCAGGTTGGAAGCTGTGGGTTTGGGCACAGTGGGGAGGTTACTTAGAAAGAGAGATGCCGGAGAGAGAGATGGAAGAAAGAGACAAAGGATCTTTAGGGAAAGGAGGGAGCCAAAGCACATGTTTTAGGACCACCTCTATCTTCCCAGCCAACTAAAGGCAGGATGGAAAGCACAGCGGAGACTTGGCATCAGGGCTATGGGGCGCCACGCACAAGCCGTTGGAGATACTAAGCTGAAATGGGGTCCCAGCTGGAGCTGGATGGCGTGATGTTAGAGAGAGAGTCAGTGCTGCCCACACCCTCACTACAATCTTAGAGTCAGAAGCAATACAGATGGCCTAAAATTAGGAATTGGAAAGGTTAGTGTAGCAAAAAGACCTCCAACGTGGAAGGAACCTAGGAAACTGCTGAGGATATTATGGAAATGGGTAGCCATGAAACCTGGCTGGCTGGATACTCCATGACCCGAGGCTGGGAAGTGTGAAGTCATGAAGAGATGTGTTTAAGAGGAAGTGATAAAAACAGAATGGAAGTTGCAGTTGGATAGAAATTTTAAATTTCTATTTTAGAAGTGAAGTTGTTCTAAATGAGCCCAGGAAAGAGCTGGAGTAGGATAGAGTTGAGGCCATTAGTATGGGGCCAGGGTATATGGCAAAAGAAGCATAGATATTAGAGTCCCTGTGGATTTAGGATGGAAGGTGAGATTACCTTGATTACAGTCATGGCCCCACTGCTGTGCATTGCCTGGAACACAGTAGGTGCCAAGTAAATACTTTTTGGTGGGTCTATGAGTGGACTGGTGCCAACATGGGCTTTCTTTAGTCCTTCTGTTGCCCATTGGAGCTAGGAGGCCACGTGCCCTTTGTGATCAGACCTGGTGCTGGCGTTCCATCTCTGGCTAACTGAGTGGCAGGGAGGAGAGGATGGGAATTTTCAGCCCTTTCTGAGTTCATAAGGCTTTTGTGTTTATTAGAATATTTGTGAATTCAAGTGCTGAAACACATACCAAATGCAGTCAGCATTGTCCATGGTTGTCTGACTGAGGGCCCCCTTCCTTCCTGTGTCCTGTCCCCTCGGCAGAGAATGTCCTTGCCTGTCATTTTAGCTCAGGAGGTCCATCCTCTTCAATGCCAGCTCAGTCACACTTTAAAAAAATCTGCCCAACAGATTGCAGCCCCTCTTCTCTGTGAACCCTTGGGGCTCATAATACTTCTGGCAAGTATTAGACTTTTCAATTGGTCTTATTTTCTTGAAGTCAGAGACCATGTTTTCTCCATTTTTCTGACTTTCACTGTGCCTAGAACGTAGTAGAGGGTTGATGGCCTTAACCGTTGCAGACATTCTCATCAGTTTCACGTGAGACTAACACAGGTCTCAAATTTAAACTATTTGGGCTCAAGAGATAAGAGAGGGGCTTGACTGATCTTCCTTTGGGGAAAAATATTCCTACAGTGTCTCAGCATTTTAATAAATTATTGATTCTTTCTTCATTTGAGGGTCCATTTCAACCATTGAAAACATTGCCTCAATAATATGAAGTCAAATAATGATGCCATTGAAAATCACGTACAATATTAATTATATTTAGCACTAAGTTAACTCATCTGTAATGACTCTAAAATCACATGTGATCTATGCTGTGCTATTCAAGGAGTCTAAAGGCAGGGACATTTTTTTAGTGGAAGGAAGTTAGGCAATTTATTGGTCTGCTTATAAAAAGAACTAAATATAATTTAGATTGGATAATTTATTTCCAAGTTAATTAAATTGTAGGTTATCTCACACAAAGCCGTTGCCTGGTACAGACTTGCAGCAGCATCAGCTTTAAAATTGATTTTCTTGATTTACTTGTAACAGCAATGCCCGTGGCTGAAGCTCTTATAAGAAAATATACGATAATTTATTTTCCTTTCCATCCTACATGTTGTAATTTAAAATGCGGTAACTTATCTCTCATTAGCTGTGCTTCTCTATATATGTACTTGCATATCTGAAAATCTGCTAACAGATTTTGCGTTAACACTACTGAGTAAAGTTTACAGACTTTAGTAATTTGGGCCTGGGTTTTTTTGTTTTGTTTTATGGACTTCTGGCATTAAAGGCAAGTTGTATGGTGGGTAGTCACCGTATATTCTATAAGGTTCGGTTGTTGATATGCATTATTTGGGTAAAAAATTGGGAGAGGAGGAGGAAGAAGATAGATATGGGAACTGAAAAGCCAAATAAGTGATTGCATTTATGGACGTGGACTTCTATACTCTCGAAGGAGAATCCTATGGCAAAAATACTTTTGTGTCCTTTTGTTGAGTAGCACCCTGTTCTCACAAAGCATGCTTTCCCCATTATTTGCTGTAAATAGATTAGAACATCCTGTGTGGGTGTTACCTGCTTACAATACACGAGAATGGTTGTGTTCGTTTAAAACTGAAATTTGGCTCACTGAATCCTGAGCTAGCTTTTATTATCACAACTTAGTTGGTGACCAGATCGTTATAACTGCCTGTGTCTCCAGCCAGCAGTTTGATGATGACAGATCACCTACTTGGTCTGTTTTAAAGTGAACTGTTTTGCACATGCTTGTACAAACATGACACATCCCCCCTTCTTAGGTGCATTTCCTCTAAGACAGAGATCCCCGTCTTCCTCAGGGGACCTGCAGAAAGGAGGAACCAAGCGTGGGAAAGGGAGGCTGAGGGAACCCTCTGGCGTTTGTGGGAATCTGACTGTCGGTGGCCAGGTAGCCAGTCCTCATCTGGCCCTGCCAGCTGGAAGCTTGTGCGCCAGCCGCCTTCCTTTTCCCATCATGGGCTGGCCAGCATGGCTGGTTTTGACCCTTTTGTTGTCTGTTGACTGAATCCTGCTTAAAAAGCTTATCCTTAATAGGTAAAGGACATCTGCTTTTTGTTCCTTTTACATTTTTAGAGGGCCTCATTCAACTTGCTGCTGTATACAAAAATAATAATACAGTGAGGAAGCTGCTCAGTTCCAATTAAAAAACAAGTGTCCCCAGCTTAGGCCTCTGCTCAGACTATGTCCTCATGCAGCCTTCCCTGCTCTCTTCTGCTTCAAGTGACCCTGGCTCTTTCTCCAGCCTTCTACCCAGCTCTATTTTTATTTCATAGGATTTTCACTACCTGATATTATTAGATAGTCCCTGTCAAAGATACTGAGATACAGCTGAGTATTCCTTATCCAAAATGCTTGGGACCAGAAGCATTTGGGATTTCAGATATTCTTCAGATTTTGGAATATTTGCAGTATACTGGGTGAGCATGCTACACCCCTCATACCTAGCATGTATCTGGCACCTAGTATACATTTAGCAGATATTTATTGCATGATTGATTAGCACCTCAGTGGATGAGTAAATGGCTGGCCGGAGGCCTGGCGAGCCTCGTGTGGCGGCAGGAGGTGAGGTGCTGGAGTGAGGAGCTGGGACCCAGCCTGGGCAGATGTGTTCCCTGTCGTGGCGGCAGGCAGTTGAGGCAGATCCCACGACCTCGGTTCCTTCTCCGGGCAGTGCTGGAAAGGAACGGCTGAGGCCGCTGTGAGCCACGCACCTCCAAACCACACCACGAGGGCCACAGCCTCTCCGGCTGAGCGCTGGCTCTGTCAGACCATTCAATGCACATCTCCTGAAATGCAGCTCCCATCTAGACGTGCAAAACATACAAACCTCCCTACGCAAATTAAGATTTGAGTGTCATCAACTTCACAGTTCTAGCCATCGGTTCTAAAAATAGTCATTTTGTGTGATTTGAGGAAAAGATTAAGTCCAAAGACTTACAGCTGAGTTTCTCCCCAGCAGACAGCAGCTGGTCAAACAAAAGCATGAGTCTGTGAGAGCTGCACGTGTGGACCCTGTGCGTCCTGGGGTTTGCTGGAACTGACGTTTGGGGTGTTTCTCTTCTGCCACTGCTCGTCCCAGTGGGCGGGGCTTCCTAGGGGGAGGGTGCTCTGGTGCGGTGTGTGGGCACGCAGGCTGTGCCCAGCGGGGCTGAACCCAGAGGGCAGAGGGACCGAAATCGACAATTGTGAGGCAGCCAGTTCAAGACTAGCATTGGTGAACGCCCCACACCCATGCCTGTGGCCGTGTGCAGCCCTCTCTGTTTGACTCTTGTTCTTTCCAAAACGGCAGAGCGTTTGTAGCGAGAGCCACATGAGCTGCGGTACCAGTAAACAGCACAAGAAAAAGTAGCACCACCTGGAAATGTGATTTTAAAAAAGAAAGATGACCTAATAGAAAGGGACTTTCTATGGCCTTATGCAGACTTACAGGCCCTGAGAGGGCATGGCCCTGTCGCCTGGCCTCTGACTAAACGGTCTTCATTTTCTCAGCCATTCGTTTTCCCCACATCAGTGATAACTTTACCATCTTCATACAACAGGGGCTATTTTCATTATCTGTCATTTCTTCTCCATTTTTCCAATACAGCTGTAAAAATTATTATGGCAAAGCTACCAGTATTTACTTTGCTACTTTACCATCTTATATGGACTTTATACTATAAAAACTAAATCAAATTAGTGTATCCGCCTGCCGAATAAACTATCACTGACTTGGACAAGTAAGTGAGTGTTGCACCCCAAATTAATTATTGTGAATTCCTGCTGGTATTCTTGTCCTGCTCTTAGGAGAGGGGATTTCCTGGTAATGTTGCTCCAGATAATTATTCCTTTGAGACCCTGCAGGTACCACTTCTCTAGGCTAAATAATTTCATCTCTTTTCTCCTGGGTTCTAGTTTTCATTCCTTTAACCTTCCAAGTCCTCTTACCCCTACTTGGCTGAGAATTCTGTCTGTATCAGTGTGATGCTGGTTTGAAGTAGCACCATCCCGCTCCCCTTCCATGTACGCTGTTCAGTGTTCATCTGACAACTCTACCATGCTGATCACCTGTGGCTTCTTCTCTGCCACGATGAGTCATCCAGGTCAGTATTCATTTGCCACATGCAGCCCGTTTCTCCTCTTGTCTACTTGCCTTTTCTGTAGACATGTTTGCTTTGTTTCTGAATAAAATAGCCTTGACCAAATGGACAAGGGGGAATTTGGGTTCATTACTTTGTTACTGACAGGTAGTTAAATTTTTCAGTGAGGCATTACATAGTCTCTAAGCTGTTGTATCGACATTATGACACTTCAGAGAGGCAGCACCTTGGAGTAAGATAAGTACCATGGAGCTGGGATTGGGGGGCAAGACCGCAGCTCTTCTGCCAGTGGGAGCTGTGAGGAAGCTACCTAGCCTCTCCTAGCCTCGTGTGTTAAATGAGAATAATGATACCTGTGCTGTAGAGTTAAGAGGATTGAGTGAGGTAATATATGTGAGCACTTAATGTGCTCCTGGAATGTAGTAAGTGTTTCAGACATGGTTATTTTTGTCATGATGGGTGGTGATTATACATGTAAATGTCACAGATGATTTTCATCTAGTCTGAAAGTCTGCATAAGTGGTTTAAGTTCTTGGTGCAAAGGTGTAAGAGATATACATACTTATAATGATAATTTTATATAAAATATATTGCCACCTGCTCTGCAGAGTTACTGTGTTTCCCCAAAAATAAGACCTACCCATAAAATAAGCCCTAGCAGGATTTCTAAACATTTGTGCAATATAAGCCCTATCCCGAAAATAAGACCTAGCGATGGGCGTGGCTACGCAACACATCTGCACAACCCATGCATTTCATCGCAGAGCGGTAAAGAAGATGAGCAGCCCTTCTCATCTGCCCCATCGTGACAGCTACTATCCCAGAGGTGACCGGAAAGGTGCGAGCAGCCCCACCAACAAGGTCGGCTCCCCCTGTCAGGTCCCGGCCATCCTGTGCATGCTGCAAGCTGAGGCTTTGAGGGGAAAATAACACATCCCCTGAAAATAAGCCCTAGGGTGTCTTCTTGAGGAAAAATAAATATAAGACCCTGTCTTAATTTCGGGGAAACACGATAGTTACTATGAAAAACAGAACCTGGAGGACGGAGCAGGAGGATGAATCTGGAGTGTCTGCCTTGTAACCACTGCAGAGCAGGTAGCTGGGCTGAAGAGAAGTAGAAAATCGGAAGAAGGAAGTATCTGGTGTTCTGTAGCCAGCTGGAACCAGTCAGGTTGTGCTGATTGAAAACTGCTTTTCATGACTTGAGCCCTGAGTTGTGAATATTGTCTTAGGGGCCCAGGGATAAAGGGCCAGCAGTGTACTTTTAGGATGAAGCGTGATTTAGCTACTAACAGAGCCTCTGTCCTATCCTGCACTCCTGGGGGTTGATGATACCAGAGAAATTTTTGTGTGTATTTTTTAATGTGTTGGTCTGCCCCGTCTTCAGCGGTGATTATGCCCTGCCCTAAATTAACAGGCCCCTTCTATGGGGTCTGCCTTCTGCGTGGGTCGCCTCATAAGGAGGCCCATCTGGGAAGTGTTCCAGAAGCCCCCATACTTCATTGCATACTCCATGGCTGACAAACACATGGTGCTCCTTGGGGGCTGCAGGTATTGTCCCATCCTGTGGCTGCCTAGCCTCACATGGTAGAAATGGAAGATGAGTTATCGTCAGCCTTGCATTTTGCTTTGAAGTTGAAACCAGGATTAGCTGACCCTAGAAGCTATTTTAAGGAAGTGTCTTCCTGTGTTCTTTTTATCTGGATGTTTGTCACTAAAGTGTTGTGAAAATTCCCTTCCTATCTGTCATTTATATAAAAGATCTGGTATTCCCACTTCTGATCTTTGAAATCCCTCAAGACCTCATTAAATTAGTGTTCCATCTGCCTGGATCGGAATGAACAAATCTCTCACTGCTTCTCCATCACAGCCCTTCACCTCTTCCTTTCTTCCTTCTCTAGATGACACCCCTGAGCTTTGGATTTTTTTAGCACAAGAAGTTTCTAACTTGTGTATTTGGATTTCAGCCTGCCTTTTCAAAGAAAATGATGACCACAACTGTAGTGAGGTCACCACAGGAACTGTGTTTCCTCTCTCTCCCTTTGAGAGAGCTTTCTGTCTTCCTTCCCTGCCCCGCCCAGGCCAAGGGTAGCTGAACGTAAGGTGACGCCATACCTCTGGGCTGTAGCCTGTGACGGGCCCAGAGGGACCGTGGCACTATCATTCCTTTAGTCCTCACAGTGCCTCTGTTGGACTCCAGAGAAAAGTGGGAGGCTCCAGGAGTTGTGGAACAGTCCCCAGGTCACACAGCTGGTGACCCCAAGTCCAGTGTTAATTTGACTCTAAAATGCTGCCTGTCAGGACAGAAGGGAAGGGCCATCTGGTCCACCTTCTCACACCTGCCCAAGCTGTGGGGACCACCACTGTGTAATTTGGGGATCCAGACACCCGGCGCATCAGTAAGGAACAGGGGCTACCCCAGGGCGATCCCCCTGCTGGTAAGAACATCACTCTGCAGAGCTAGGTCAGATTTCATGGCGCCAAGTTAAATGAGATAACGTGTGTAAAAAAGCACCATAGAACTGCTTCAGTGCTTTATCTATGCTTTGGCCTGGGGATCTAACTGCTTTTTAATAAAAATACTGAATTTTCATACTATAGTATTTAACATTCTCTGTTGTGCTTTAAAAACCAATATTCTCAAAACTCTCAGCTCACTTTATTTTGCTTACGGCAAGCATGCATTGGCTTGTTTTGCTCACCACAAAGAGCGCCGCATAAGCATTGCCTTGTCTTCACTCCTGGCAGCGCCCCATCATCTCCATCTGCTGGGGCCACCGGGACTCACGGCTGCTGATGGCATCAGGACCGGCCCTGTACGTGGTACGTGTGGAGCACCGGGTATCCAGCCTGCAGCTGCTGTGCCAGCAGGCCATCGCCAGCACCCTGCGGGAGGACAAGGACGTCAGCAAGCTGGCCCTGCCCCCCCGCCTCTGTTCCTACCTCTCCACCGCCTTCATCCCCACCATCAAGGTAAAGCCCTACAGCCCTCCCTTTCCTTCCCTCTCCTGGGCTGGCTCCCCGCTGCTCTCCAGGAGGTGAGTGGAGACAGGACGCAGGCAAGGGCTCCAGGGCAAGCACGGGGGCCGTCTGCTTGACTAGAGCACTGCAGGGTGGCCGTGTGTGGCTCTGCAGAGTCCTGCCACGTTCTCCCACACCTGCAGTCTGCCCCGAGCGTTCCTGTCAGTGTCCCTGCAAGATCTGCCTTGGGTGATGTACATTATCTTTCTCATGGCAAAGCCGAAATTCCCAGCTGGCCTCCTGTGTCATCCTAATAACAAAGGAATGAACGTTCATTTAGCATTTGCTATAGAGTATTGGCATTGCACCGAGTGCTTTATAAAAATACATCTTGTTCAATCTTGACTTCCTGGCAAATGCTGCCATTATTCCCACTTGAGAAAGCAGGAAACAAGTTCATAGAAGTTAAATAACTTGCTTTATACCTAGTTAGGGAATAGTGGGATGGGACCCATTCCCGATCTAGGGCTTGCTCCCAGCACTGTGCTCAAGAGGGGTGACCCTGCCCAGCACTGGCGTCAGCCGTCTTTTACACTGATGGGAACTCAAGAAACCAGTCTGTTTTCAGTGGTAGCGCACAGACTGGATCTGCCAGTGGCTATGCAAGTGTGGGTTCCCCTTAACCTCAGGCCTTCCCCACCTTGTTTCTTCTTTGTGTTCTGTCACTTCTCTATATCAGACTGATTTGTTGGTTACTTTTCTCCTGAAACATCAGAGTTTTAGAATCTGTTGTGATTTTTTTTTTTTAGTTGCCTTACAATATTGGTTCTACACCAGCTGTTCCCAACCTTGGTGTATTACATTGTATTAGAAAATACACATGCCCCGGCCCACCCCCAGAAACTCCAGTTTAACTGTCAGAGGGGGGATCCTGGCTCAGGTATTTTTCAAAAGCTCCCAGGAGATTCTCCTTGCACACACAGCTGGGAATCACCGTTCCACGCCACGGAGGTAGCCGCGCCCGACCTCCCAGCCTGTGCTCCGTCAGAGGGACAGTGACGTTTGTAGCCGACCTGCCCCATGCCCACCCTCTCTTTCTCTCTCTCTCTCTGGAGTCCTAGCTCTTCCTTTTCTCCCCCTGTCCCACCTCTAGCCCCCAATTCCAGACCCCAACAACATGCGAGACTTTGTCAGCTACCCCTCGTCTGGAAACGAGCGGCTGCACTGCACCATGAAGCGTACGGAGGATGACCCGGAGGTGGGTGGCCCGTGCTACACGCTCTACCTGGAGTACCTGGGGGGGCTCGTGCCCATCCTTAAGGGGCGGCGCATCAGCAAGCTGCGACCAGAGTTTGTCATCATGGACCCGAGGACAGATAGCAAATCAGGTGGGCTCCTCGCTGGCGGGACACGCTTTGTTCTTGTGCGGTTGTGGGCCTTATTCCTTGCAGCCATGTACAGGTGATGCCTGTTTATGAAATGTGAGCCTATGCTGGCTAAGGTGCAACGTCCTGAAGCTACTGTGTTTCCAAATCCTATTTAAGTGACCAGTTCTCTAAACACGCTTTCTGACGGGTTTCCATGATGTTCTGTAAGGCGGCAGGTTGTTGGGGCTGTAGGAGAAGGAAACGTCAGCTCTAAATCAAGGGGCAGCTGGCACGGCCTCTCGGGAGTCAGACGTTCCTCTTACAGTTATCAAGTATTCATTGAGTACCTTAATGTAATATTGAGATAATTGGAAAATAATAATGAGAGATAGTTTCTGCTCTCCCAGAGTGGATGATATCATTATAATTTTCAAACCTTTAGCCTACTCCTCAGCCCCCTGCTTCTGCCCCCACTAATCTAGTATTAACTGCTTTATAGCTGGTCACCAGTGAAAATTTCTTGCTCATCCATAAAGATTCTGACATGATGAATCACCCCATCCTTCTGAAACCTCTCTCCAGTGCTGATTTCCATTGCTCAGTTAATGTATTCAGGCTGCTCACTGCACACCTCTCAAGTGGCCTAGACTGTGAAGCTCCAGAGGGGAGGGACTGTGCTCTTTTCTTTGTGCCACTTGGTGCTGGCCAGTGTCCAAGCCCGTCAGTCCTGCCAGCTCGAACATTTCCCCGTGAAATCTTCCCCGTCATCCACTGCAGGGATGAGCAGCACCATCTAGGGCCCGTTGCTGTGTCCTCCTCCACACACGGGGTCACCGTGCCCCAGCCTCTGCCCCGCTGAGTCCTGAGGACCTGTGGGGAGAGAAGTGAGTTGTCTTGGTGGCCCCAATGCCAGCGAGCACCTGACCTTGAAACAGCACTGGATTTGCTGCGTCAGTTTTCAGTTCGTGCCTGCCGTCTCCACCTCCTCACTCTCCCGCCCGTTAGACTGGCTTCTGCCCCTCTTTTCGTCCTTGAAGCCAGTGTGATTGCAGGGCACGTGGCTGGCCGTCATCCTAGCCTGCCCTGGACGGCCGCTTCGCCTCCGTCTGCTGTTCCCCTCTCCCTCGGCACCCGCCACCACACTCTGCTGCTAGTGTTACTGGATGAAATCGAAAGTGGTAACACTGAACTTTTCAAAATTGAGTATTAGTCGGTTTTTCTGTCTTTCAACTCATGCAACAAGCTAGTACCAAGAAAAGAGAGCACTAGTAGAAGAACTGGGGGGCTGGTAGGGAGACAGATGGAAAGGAGGGAGAGGGAAGACTCAGAAGGAAGGTGCAGTGAGAAAAACAGAACAGAGAGGAGTGAACATTAACTTAGGAAAACCTGCCTTCAGGGAAAGGAAGAAGAAAAGAGCCAGCGATGGTTAGAGGTGACTGGGCGGCGGTCCGTGGGGCAGGCCCTGAGCCCGAGTGTGCAGCTCGCATCTTCGCTAGTGTCAGCGCCCTCAGGGCCCCCCTGGATGCGGCTGTGCAAAGTCTGTGCCTAGAGCCAACTCGGAAAATGAGTGGGAGCTTGTGCATTCCCCGAGTGCGTGAATCGCACCTGACGCAGAGGACAGTGTGCTGCGGGCGCCAAGGCTGCGCCGGCCCCCGCTGCCCATGGGCCTGTTTTTCCCTCTTATGCACATTTGTCAGCTCACATCAAACACAAACTAATGCACTTGCTCACAGTCCTTTGGGGAATGAGACGTTTTATTTTTATACTTTTTTTTAATAATTAAAAGCATTAAAATTTGTAAAGCAAAGCAAATCAGCAAATATTTGGTCCGCGCCTCCCTTGTGTGAGGTACTTGAGTCTCCTGAGTATTAAGCAATACCAAGGAATCTGCTTTTAAGGAATTTCTAAACCCTTTTGGGTGAAAAGAAAACTTCAGCACTTGAAAAGTTCAATTAAAAAGTCAAGATTTAAATACCTCATGATGAAAATAGAAGATATGTCACAAGCCGCAATATGACTAATTGCCAACTAAATGGTATATATTATATAAACTATTGTAGAGGAGGAAAATATTTCTGACATTGAAAAGCCAGAAATTTCTCATCACTAGAACCTGATTAACTCTTTCAGGCCACCACATCATTGTTTCTCAAAAGGTGGTTCATACCCCACCTCCATGCAGTCACCTGGGATGCTTATTTAAAGCTTCCCAGGTCACCCCTTATCCAGCTTCCCAGGTCACCCCTTAGATTATGATCATTAGGGCTAGGCTAGGGCCTAGAAACTGGTGACTCCATGGATTCCCCAGGTGATTTTTATCCACTAAAGTTTGCAATCCACTTTGGAAAATGTTGTTCGAGTGACTTGACAAATATGTTCTTCAAATTACCAATGTGTATTTTTATACTAGATAGCATGAGTCCCAATAATTTTTTTTAGCAAAAATCCACAAATATTCTAAAGCAGTCTTTAGTCAGAGCTTGCTGTGAACTACATTGTATCCTCCAAAAGTCATGTGTTAAAGGCCAAGCTCCCAGTGTGACTATATTTGGAGATAGAACTTTTAGGGAGAATTAAAGTTAAATGTGGTCCTAAGAGTGGGGTCCTATTCTGATAGTTTCTGGCCTTATAAGAAGAGGAAGACAAAGAGCTCTCTCCATTTCCACGAGCATTCACCGAGGAAAGGCGATATGAGGACAAAATGAGAAGGTGACTGTCTACAAGCCAGGAAGCCCTCACCAGGAACCAGCTATGATGATGCCCTAACCTTGGGACTTCTCGGCCTCCAAAATTGTGAGAGCCAATTCCTTATAATAAATCTCTTTAGACCGGGCACAGTGGCTCATACCTGTAATCTAGCACTCTGAGAGGCTGAGGCGGGAGGATCTCTTGAGGTCAGGATTTCAAGACCAGCGTGAGCAAGAGCAAGACCCCACCTCTACTAAAAATAGAAAAATTAGCTAGGTGTTGTGGCACATACCTGTAGTGCCAGCTACTTGCGAGGCTGAGGGAGGAGGATCATTTGAGCCCAGGAGTTTGAGGTTGCTGTGAGCTGTGATGACACCACAGCACTCTAGTCAGATAGAGCAAGACTCTGTTTCCAGAAAAAAAAAAAAATTAATCAGTCTCTTTATGCTCAAACAGACGCACATACGTTTATCATATTGGTTTTGTGTCTCTGGAGATCCCTCACCAATACAGATTTGGTATCAGAAAGTGGGTGCTCCTGTAACAAATACCTAAATGTGTGGAAGAAACTTTGTAACTGGCCAGTGGGGAGAGGCCAAAGGAGTTTTGAGGTGCATGCTAGAAATATCGTGAGGTCAGAGTCAGAACAGAGGAACGTGTTATTGAAAACTGGGGGAAAGATGATTCTTACAAAGTGGCAAAGAATATGGCTATCCTTCTAGTGTTTTGGGAAAAGTAGAACTTGCAAGCAATGAAATCAGATTTCTAAGGAGATTTCTAAGCAAAATATTGAAGGAACAGCTTGGTTGCCCCTGGCTGCTTATAGTAAAATGAGAAAGGAGAGAGACGAATTAAAGAAGGACTTGTTAAGCTAAAAGAATCCAGAACTTGAAGATTTAGAAAAATTTCGGGCTATTCGTATCACAAAAAATGAGAAAGCATGTTGGGAAAGTGAACACCAGAGAGGTGGCTGCACTGTCACTTATACAGAGCTGGTACGAGCATACCAGCAGACGCACAGCCAGTTTGAACTGCAGTGGGCAGTGGGCAGACACGAGATGAAATGAAGGGAGGCTGTTGCACTTCTTGGGTTTGACAGGTCAGGATGATGGAGTGACTTAGCTGTCAACTTGCACTATCCTTAAAGAGGAGGGAAAAGTGACCTTGAAGGTGATTTGGAGATCAGAGGGGTCACCTCTTCAGTTTCAACAGACCAGATGGCCTTCACCTGGAGCCTTGGGGGCAGAGCAATAGGGGTGGGACCCCTGCCTAGAGCTGTGAGGGCAGTGCTGACACCTGCGTAGGCCTGGAGGGCAGAGCAGAGAAACAAAGGGGGCTGTGCTCAGCCTTCAGATCTAGTGGAATTTGCCTTGCCGGGTTTTAGATTTGCTTGGGACCCGTCAACCTTTTCTTACTTCTAGGTTCTCCCTTTTGCAATGGGAATGAACATACCGGGTTTCACAGGTTCACAGATGGAGAGCATTTCTACTTGAGGATAAATCATACCTCAAGTCTCACCCATATCTGATTTAGATGATATTTAAATGAGACTCTCGACTTTACACTTCAGAATTGATGCTGGAATGAGTCATGGCTGTTGGGGCTGTTGGGGTGGAATGAAAGTATTTTGTATGGAAGAAGGTTCTGAATCCAGGAGGGACCAGAGGCAAAATGCTATGTGCTGAGTTGTCCCCCCACCCCCAATCATATTTTGAAGTCCTCAGCCCCAATGTGACTGTATTTAGAGATGGGACTTTCAGGGGGGTCAAGGTTAAATGAAGCCATAAGGATGGGATCCGAGTCTGATAGGATTGGTGACCATATAAGAAGAGGAAGAGAGAGATCTCTGTGCACATGCACATGCACCAAGGAAAGGCCATGTGAGCATATGACAAGAAGCGGCTGTCTGTAGGCCAGGAAGAAAGACCTTACCAGATTCTGACCATGCTGACAGCCTAATCTTGGACTTTCAGCTTCCAGAACTATGAGAAAATCATTTCAGTTATTTAACCCACCCAATCTATGGTATTTTGTTATGGTAGCCTGAGCAAACTAAGATAGAACTTATGTTTAAAAGCTTTTAAAACAACTTTTAAAGAAAATTTTTTTATCTGACCTCAAATTATATCACAAGATTGTAGTAATCCAAAACAGCATGTACTAGTATAAAAATAGACACATAGATCAATGGAACAATAGAGAACCTAGAAACAAAGCCATATATCTATAGCCAACTGATCTTTGATGAAGTTGACAAAAGCATAAACTGAGAAAAGATTACTCTTTTTAATAAATGGTGCTGGGAAATTGGATTGCCACATACAGAAGAATGAAACTTGATCCTTGTCTCTCACTGTATACAAAAATCAACTCAAGGTGGATCAAAGACTTAAATGTAAAACCTGAAACTATAGGCAGGGCACAGTGGCTCAGCTCACAGTGGCTCCCAGCACTTTGGGAGGCTGAAGTGGGAGGATCACTTAAGGCCCAGAGTTCAAGGTTACAGTGGGTGTAATCGTGCCACTGCACCGCAGCCTGGGCAACGAAGCACTGTTCCAGTCTCTGGAGTTACAGCAGAAGGCAGGACAGACAACTTTCCCTCCCTTATGGAGTTTACACTAGTTGGGGAAACCGACAATAAAATGGTAGTCATGACTAAGGGGAAAAGCAAGATGGACATGGCACTAGAGGGGCTCTGGCATTGACACATGGATTGGGAGCTGAGTGGGCAATGTCTTACTGGATTTTCTTGGGTCAGGTCACGCATGCATGGAAGCGTTCTGCAGGCTTACACATGTGTTTGAATCATGGCTGAGCTTACTTTGATCTAGTGATTCCTAAATTATATAAGGCAAAGCATTGCTCAGGGCACGTGAATTAATAAGCCTTTTTGTTTGATCAAACTCAAATGAATACCACTACAACTTGCTGGGTCCCTGAATCGTGTCTTATGATGCAGTAAGTAGTGGGGAGGGGGACAGAGTGGGCACAGCCTTCTTCTCCAGCACCATGGTGCCCAGCTGTTCTGCCTCAGAGAGGCCCTGTTCACAGATGTCACCTCCACATGCTCAGACACTTAGAGATGGATCTGGATTGATAAATTAATCCTTTAAAGTGTCAGCAGCCCTTTTGAACAGTAAAATCACTCCCATGCTATAAATTATTTCATTGTGATTAAATGATGTAGTTTTGTATTACCTAGTAAAGTTCTTGTAGTCTTGAGGGAATGAGGTTTTAGTTGGAAAAACAAAGTAATTTTGAAGAACTGGGATATTCACATTGAGGGTGGACCTGGAGCCAGGGGCCGTGGGGGCTTGGATCGTGAAGGAGTGTGACAGTGGGGGGCAGGGGGGAGGAGAGCAGCAGGGGAGAAGAAACTTCCAGGAGGATGAGCTGTGCAGTTTGGTGACTGCCCCGCTGTGTGTGCGTCTGATCTGCTGCTTCGTGGCCAGTTGGCAAAGCTATGGTGCATGGCTTCCAGTACGGGGTACCTTTGGAGGAACCCAAAGCAACCAGTGAAAGTTCCTGCTGCACAGGTCTTCCGCCGCTGCTCCAGGTAGGCAGGCAGGCAGGCAGGCAGCTCCACCGTTGGAATAGCAAGCCCCCACAGCCAGCCTTGTGGCAATGCCAGGAGGCTGTCTGGCATTCCAGACATAAACTTCTGGGAGGCTTCTGGATGGACCTAGCTCTGTCAGGACTCTAGTCCAAGCAGGCCTGGCACCTACAAGGGCCTTCCCAGGTCAGCAGCAGATTTGCCAGGGAGTCAGGGAGTCAGCAAGCCCCTCACTCAGTCTGGGTTCTGGGGCTACCTGAAAGTCCACACAGACACAGGTGGACACCTGTGTGTCCTCAAGCAGGACAGCACAGCCATTTTGGTTGCAGCTTTTGGCAGACAGTGACCAGCTATTTTGTATATCCCTAGAGACGTTACAATCTCATGTCTGGTTTTACAGCGGTAGAAGTAATTGCCTACTTCTGCACAGAAAATATAATAGCATAAAAATGTAAAAGAAAAAAACAAGCTTCTTTCTGTTTCAGTCTCTTGATTTAACTTCTTTCTGTTTCAACCTCTAAATTTAAAACGATGGCCTGTAGAGTCAGTCTGTCCTTTAGTTTATAGTAATGATCATCATTAGTGGCTAATTGATATCACTTCCCTTAAATTTGCTGGTTGGTGTCTTACCAGATGAAATCTATGGGAATAGCTTGATTTCCACTGTGATCGACAGCTGCAACTGCTCAGACTCCAGTGACATCGAGCTGAGTGACGACTGGGCTGCCAAGAAATCTCCCAAAATCTCCAGAGCTAGCAAATCACCCAAACTCCCAAGGTAATCTCAGTCTTCAGGGCATTTGCCCTTTTTGGTGCCTCTGGACATGTCTGTGTTTGTGCCTACAACAAAATCCCAAGGAAACTGGTGCCAAAAGAGTACAGCAAGAGCAACATCCTTCTTCTGGAAGATTCTGCTTGAAATCTTTTTCTTTGTGGGTTTTTTTTTTTCCTTTGGGATAGAAAAAGATACCCAGTTGGAAGTTTGCTAACCCCTCAGAACTTCTCTAGGGTCAGCAGTTATGGGTAGCATGGGGAGGCCCTATCTCCCTGGTTTGCTTGTTTTTTTCTTCCAGTTTGAGAAAAGGAAAAAAAAGTTTTTACAGTGGCTATAATGTGTTGAAGAGAATGCCAAATTAAATGCCTATAATGTTATAATTGGGAAACTAATAGTAAACTTAAAAAACATTGGATCCTAAAGATTTGTCCTAAAGACAGAAAGCTGAGAGTAGATGGCAGGGCCCACAGTGTGGTGGGTGAGAACACACCTTCCCTCACCCTTATCTGTGGGAGTGAATGGCTGGGCTCACTGGGCACATCTTCACTAAGATCTCTTCTTGCATTAAGTCTGTGATGGTGTGCAAAATTAAGGTATAAATTACATATAGATACACACATGCCCAAATCTTAAACACCTAGCCTGTCGTGCAGTTGGTGTACCTGTGTGTCCACACCCAGTTCAAGACCAAGCATGCCCATCATCCCTGCCATCCATACGCACTCCCTGTAAGTAATCACTCTTCTGACTTCTGTCACCACAGGTCAATTTTACTTTTTCTCAAACTTCATATAAATGGAGTCAAACAATATGTACTCTTTATATCTGGCTTTTTTTTTTTTTTTTTGCTCAAAATGGTGATTTTGAGATTCGTTCATGTTGCATATATCAGCAGTTTAGTTTTCTTTATTGTTCTGTGGTATTCCATTGTAATATACTATAGTTTCTTTATTTTGTTTACAAATCAATGGATATTTGGTAGTTTCCAGTTTGGAGCTATTATGAATAAATCCATTGTAAATATTCTTATAGGTCTTTTTGTTATGCACTCATTTCTTTTGGGTATACGGTTACAAAGGGAGTGGCAGGGTCATGGGTTAGATACATGCTGAACTTCGTTGGAAACTGCCAAGCAGTACCCTACGGTGGCCGTACCAACCTAAATTCCTATGAGAGTTCCACCTACTTCTGTTCCCACCTACACCTGTGTTGTCATTTAGAAACAATAGTTTTACCCATTCTACTGAGTGTGTAGTGATATCTCGTTATAGTTTAATTCAAATATCTCCAGTAACTGACAATGCTTAGCACCTTTCTAAATGTTTATTGGCCATTTGATTATCTTTTGTGAAGTGTCTATTCAAAGTCTTTTGCCCATTTTGTAGGGTTGTCTTCTCTTATTGAGTTGTAAGAATTCTTTATGTTTTCTAGATTTGAATCCTTTATCAGATATATATATTGCCATATAGTCCAGTATGAGAAATTCTTCTTTTACGGTTACTGCTTTTTATGTCTTATTAGGAAATTTTTGTCTACCCCAAGGCTGTGAAGACATTCTTCAGTCCCTTCCGGCAGCTTTACAGCTTTAGCATTCATACTTACACCTCAGTCTAACTTTATATCAGATCAGTTTCGTGTGTGCTGTGAATTAGGGATAAATGTTCATTTGTTTATATACCAATAGCCAGTTGCTTCAGCAATTTGATTGATTTTTTCATCTTTATTCTGAAGCTTGTCAAAATTGCACATAAAAATATGAACTTTTCTTCCACAGAAGTACAGAAAAGTTTTAACTTTTGCATTACTTTAAGCAGAGAGAACATTTAATATATGCAACTGAGTCCTTCACCTGTGACTATCTGTTTAAGCTTGCTATATCTTCCTATGGCTTATTCTCCCCTCTTCCCTGTCCCCACTCGGAACCCTCCACACCACAGCCAGGTTAAGTCCCAGCTCATGCCTTCAGTCAGCTCAAACCTCCATCCTCCCGTTCCTCAGGAGCACAAACTTTCTTATCCACCACAAGCACTATAGTGAGCTTAATACATTTTTTTCATAGAATTTTATAAACCTTACTGTATTTTTTTTTTATTTAGAAATAGGATCTTGTTCTGTCCCCCAGGCTGGAGTGCAGTGGCATGATCACAGCTCACTGCAGCCTCTAACTCCTGGGCTCAAGTGATCCTCCTGCCCCAGCCTTCCGAGTAGCTGGGACCACAGGCTCCATCATGCCTGGCTAATTTTTTATTTTTATTTTTTTGTACAGACAAGGTCTCACTGTGTTGCCCAGGCTGGTCTTGAACTCCTGGCCTCAAGCAATTCTCCTGCCTTGGCCTTCAAAGTGCTGGGATTATAGGCATGGGCCACCACTCCCAGCCACCAGATTCATTTTTATAACATTCTCTTTGCAGTAGACTGGCATTGAACACATATGTCTCCATGTCATAAATAAAGGGACTTAGGAACAGAGATACAACATGGGATCAAAAGGCATTCATAAAACTTTAGATCCACTCATTTGACTTAAATATTGCAGGTGATGAAATGCTAGATAAATAGATAAATCTCTTGAAATCCAAGTTGTCATAGAAGAAATTTTAAAAATCATTGTGGCCATAAGGTGAGAAATGACTCTTCCCAGCTGCCATTTTCCTGAGGACTGATTGTACAAACCCTGGCAGAAGAAATGTAGACATTTCCAAATGTACCATAAGTCAGTAGAAAGTAAAAGACAGTTAATTCTCTGGGGTTCTTTCAAATGACTCACTTGATCTTGTCTCAGTACATTTTTAAATATATGTTTTTTAACATACAGCTGTCATTCTGTCCTCATGTTCATAAAGCAAAAGCAGGGCAAGAATTCTGTTAAATTAGGGCCCTTGGCCACCGAGAACCCCAGGTCTGGGCTCACTATCCAGAAAGGGAAGAAGGAGGGGCCCACAGCCCACTTTGTCCCAACTCTCCCGCCACAGACGCCTGACCCTGCCTGGCCTTGTCTCCTCAGGATCAGCATTGAGGCCCGCAAGTCTCCCAAGCTGCCCCGGGCCGCCCCGGAGATCTCCCGGTCTCCTCGGCTGCCCATGCGCAAGCCCTCCATCGGCTCACCCAGCCTGACACGGAGAGAGTTTCCTTTTGAAGACATCACTCAGGTGGGAGCACACAGCTGCCACTTCACTCTGCCCTCCTCACTGGGGGTGTGATGGTGGCGGAACACTCCGGGTCACCTTCCTTCGCAGCTGGGCTGCCCTGCCCACCACTCCGACTGCACACAGGCCCCCTGGGCCCTGGTCCACACCCCCACAGGCTGCCCCTGCTGCTGCAGGAATCGTCCTCAAGTGGAGCTCTGGGGGGAAGTGTCCACACTTCACCTGTGCCCCCTCAAGCCAGTTCTGGTCCTGCAGTGACTCCCCAGTGTCTGCGGGGAAGAACCCCTGGCCACGGGCCCCCACGGTCCACTCCTCACACCCAGTTTAGTTCGCCACCGTTAGAAACTGGGTGCCCACGTGCTCTAGTTATCTTTGATCTTAAAAATAGTAGAATGAGGTTGGGAATAGTATTTCTGGCTGTGCACACACTTGTAGCTTTTTAAGCAGTAAATGTTAATATTGGTACTAAGTGACCAATAGAAAATATGGTAATAGATTGTGATTCTTCGTTTTTCTTTTTTTCCCTTTACAGCACAACTATCTTGCTCAGGTCACGTCTAACATCTGGGGAACCAAATTTAAGATTGTGGGCTTGGCCGCCTTCCTGCCAACCAACCTCGGTGCAGGTGAGGCCTCCTCCTGTTCTGGCACATTCCCAGTTGGGACTGGTGAAAAAATCCAGTTTCACCCATCAGCAGCTAAAAGTAGATGAACTTCCAAGATAGCAAAAGATTAGCGTGTATTTTACCACCAAAACTTGACTCTAGTAGATTTGTCACTCAAATTGGTTTTGTGCCAGTGGCATTTTCATTTTTTGGTATACGCCCTGACTTATAAAAACAATAGAAATATAGAAGTAACAGAAATAGCCAAAATCTCTATGAAAGCTCTCAGAGATTTCTAGGTATTTTGACTTCTAGGCCTTTTACTGTGGGCAGATTTTGGTACCAATGTTTAGGATCTGGAGCCAAAAGAAACTCCTCTGGAGAAAGTGGAGAAGAAGGCATCAGAGACTCTGAGAAGTGGGCTCTTGGTACAGTTCTTAGTGGTGAATGTCTGTAAGTTCTATTTCTCAGTACCAGAGAAATACCCTGCCCAAGACAAGCTGAGACACAGAGGAAAACTGAACCAAAGGAGGAGGACAAAGCTGGGCCAGAACCCAGAATTTGCATTCTGATCCGTACTTTCTCCAGACGGCTAGTAATACCTTGTTGTGTTCACCTCGGAGACCACGAAGAATGGAAATTGCAGATCCTTTTCAAAGCAGCCCCTTCTGCAGGGCAGGCCCTGTGTGGGTTGAGGAGCCTTGCCACCCAGCCCATCTTCCTTGGCTGCCTAATGTTCATACTGGACATGTCTTTCTGCAAGGCCAGCCAGCCAGCTGGGGCCGTGGCCCTCCAGATGGAATGGGCTCTGTAGAGCCTGCCAAAAATGGCTTTTGAAAAATTCTGAATCTACCTATGAGAGTTGTTTCATACATAAGTCCTTTACATAAATTATTCTTGCAAGTCAGATGTTTAAAAGACCTCTTGTTATGTATGCATCTCAGAAATGTGTTCAGTAGTGCCATATTTTGGATTTTTAACTTAGAGGTTTCTTACCTCAAAGAAGAAGAGGAATAAAAGTAAAACATAAAACTGACTTTAAGAAATATTAATAACAACAGACTGTCCCCTTACATACATAATGCAGAGAAACGTCTTATATTCAGAAACCTGTAGACTCTCTGATGACCACAAAAGCCTTTTGTTTATTTATTTATTAGTGCCCTGTTGATGGATATGGTTGATTTTTAGTAACCACTATTTGAATATCATGATTATCCCATGTCAGTAAGCTAAGAACTTAACCATCTGTATACAGTAAATATTGAAAAAGGGAATGGAAGTGAGAATTTATGTAATGGATCGTTTCATTCTACCCTTATTTCTTGGATATTGAGTAGATCTTAAAATGAGAGGGCCTGTGAAGTCCACACTCCCCCAGTGTGAGCAAGAGAGCCTAAGACGGGAGCTTTCTGTATGACGGCAGCGGAATTACTGTCCTCATCATTGACCTTTTTAAAGATCATTCTGGTCCATGAAGTTACTATTGTCAAGCTGAAAGAATTTTCCACTTGATTCTGTTAGGAAAAAGAAATTAACTCTTGAATTCTAGAAGGTATGTTAAATATGGTAACCCCTTTAAATCTTTTCAAAAATAAACAATATATGACATTCTAAAAAGTGAGTGCTGTTCCCAGGTTGGATAAGTTGTTTCCTTCAGTTAGAACCTGGCCCATAACATTTTTTTTTTAATTTTTGGCATTTCTTAATTTTAAAAACACATAACAGATTCAAAATTTAAAAGATTCAATGGGGTTCAACAGTAAAATCTTTCTCATCCTCAGCACCAGCTGCCTAACTTGCTTCCCTGGGGCAATTAATACTGTTTCCCCTGGGATGTTTTGTTTTATTGCCCTTCGTCAATCTGAATGACAAAGAGTAGCATGGTTAATGCATCCTTCTTAGTGTTTAACCCAGAATTTGTACTCCCTGTTGTGGGCCAGAGAGATGAACACAGAGTAAGGCCTTTCCCGCTGTCGGCAAGAAAAGCCGCCTTAGCCCACACCAGTCCTCGCACCAGCCCCACAGAGATACTGCAAAATCGCCGCCAGGGCACCGCCTTGATGCTGGCCAGTCGGCCACGAGGCCGTTGGAGTGACAGCCGTGGGGATGGAATCCAGCTGACCCGAACTAAGCATAATGAAGAATCTGTGTGCCTGCCCATGTCACAGCAAAGAGTATTAAACACAAAGGAAAGTTGACAGGGCAGTTGCATCCTGATTTTAACCGACTGTGAAACATAAATTCAGATTCATGATTTTTATTTTCTCTCCTCCAAATATTTTAGTTGCAACCTAGGTTTTCTCCTAAATGTCCCTATTAATCAAATCAAATCTCAGAGTTTAAAAAAAACTATGTGGAAATTCCCTATAAATCTCTATCCTGACCATTAAATTGAAATTGGAAGTCTGTGAAACAGGAATCCAGCCCTAAGTGAAGGCAGCATCCTGCTCCTCCTAGATGCTGTGTCACTGTCACCCCCAGCAGCTTTCAGACAGCTTCCGACTGCCCGAGGTTCCCCTGAGCACAGCACTCTGGTGATCACAACTATTTCCTCCAAATTATTCTCTGTTTGCAAGTGAAGTTTTTAAAAAAGTATATTTTTCATACCCTAGCTCATTCTAAATAAAGAATTTAAGTCTAAGATATGTTTTTAACATTCAAAATTCGTAGTTTTATAGATAAACCTTGGCAAAGTGGCCGAGCTAGACCAAGAATTTGTAGTTACTGAATCCAGAACCGTGGCTGGGGCGGCCGCGTTGAGTGCCAGGGGAGGTGGGGAGCTCCTTCCAGACTCAGGCCTTGCCTGCACAGATCTGGCTTTGGGCAGCAGCAGAACCACAGCCCTCTATTTCTCTTCCTGGACTCTCCTGACACTTTGACTCTCCTCGGTGTGTCTCTATTAACTGTGCCCTTCCTCCTACCCACCAGTAATCTATAAAACCAGCCTCCTGCATCTCCAGCCGCGGCAGATGACCATTTATCTCCCAGAAGTTCGGAAGATTTCCATGGACTATATTAATTTACCTGTCTTCAACCCAAATGTTTTCAGTGAAGATGAAGATGATTTACCAGGTGTGTTTGCGTGCATAAACTTGTCTGTCACAACCCTTCTTATGGGTTGTGCAAAGCGGGCAGAGTGGGAAGTGGCTGAGGAGCACAGCCTGCTACCTGGGTTTAGAAAATTTGCACCTGCCTCAGTGAGGCTGACGGATGCTATGGCATGTCCCAGGAGTAAGGTCACAGATTGGCACCAGTTTGGGGAGGAGAGAAGCTACCACCAGAGTGTGGATGGTTAAGGTGACAGTGATGCCTTACGCTCATAGAACACTTCTAATATCACCTTCTGTCTTCGCACTAACCCTCTTAGTCACATGACCAGATAAAGATAAGTTTGCAATACTAATCGGGACAAAATAAAAAGAGAACTAAAACCCGGTCTCATAGATCCAGGCCAGCCTTATCCTGTCAGTCCTGCTTAGAGAGCACCTCACTCCAGTGTGCTCAAACCTGCCCTGGCTCCAGGACACAAAGCCTTTACGTTTAAACACCTCTCTTCCACTGTGTAGTAATGGCTCAATGCATAGAGTTCTGGCCTGAGTTAAAGGTAAAGTCTAGTCCACGTCTTTTAAGTTCCAGTTGACAAATAGTAAATATCTCTATCTGTATCATCTTATGTTAATTTAAGTGTTTCCCAGTTGTGGGGGGGAGGAGTTCTTAAAGGGTGCCACTTTGATTAATAAATTAGAATGCTTTCTAATTAGTCTGCCAATTAGTTGCATATAACCATTCTCAGTTACTCAAGGGTACTTGAATATCATTTGCCTTTCTAAGTAAAAGTGTACCTGTGATTTTATAGATACAGAGACACCTCTGAGAGTACCTTGATTCTAAGTCAGAGGAGTCCTGACATGGGCCATGACCTCTCCCAGAGCCAGATGTCCACGACCTGAGGGACTCTGGTCCCAGTTATGGGACATGGAGGGACACACATTCCAACTTGGGCTCTGCCCCTCACTTCTGCTTTGAACTTGAGGGAGGTGTTTACCTTCTCTCAGCCCAGGCTTTTTACCTGGAAGGTGATGAAAGATGATTACTGTCCTTTCCAGCAGCAGCCATATTTGCATCTCTGGCGGGCTGCCTTTCCTGCGCAGGTGGAGCAAGTGTTCTAGACTAATGCGGTCCTGATGGGCAAGGTGTGCAGCCACATGAGTACCCGCAATTTGGTGAAGCCTTATACCTAGGCTTTATAGTGCATCCCCTGGAATTTCAGAATCTTTAGAACTTTTACACTTTCCCCTTAATGCCCTCCCCGTTCGTTTAGAATGCAACTAATATAGCTCTCTCTAATATTCAGCTGTTGCTGTTTTCGTCTGTGGTTCCCAGTGAGAGGAGGGCTTAGATTTCATGATGGTAACGCAACAGAGGCTCTTCTCCTTTAAAGGGGAAAATACCTGCTGTCAATATTCCATACAGATGAGGGAACATCTGGCAGAAGATCTGAACAGGAAATACAGGAGACGAGACAGGACCCAGACTTGTGCAGCCGGAGTATAGTTATATCTTGCTTAGAGGACTCCAGGGAAAGGGGGGAGAGTCTATTACAGGCATCCAGAGCAGGCTGAACTTTTGATAAACTAATAGCTGGCTTCCTATCATAGTTGTTTTGGTGAAAGGCCAGCCAGCCTTTACAATTAGCCCATTAAATCATATTTCCTGACCATGTCCTAGTTGCCACCTAGTACTTAGCACTGTGGTTCCAGCTTCTGGATTGGTGGCAGTTTTATCTGAGGGGGGAGCCACAGTGCCAGAGTGCTCAGGGGGCACCTAACATTGGGCAGTGCAGGCAGTGGCTCTGAGCACCTGTCTGTAGCTCACTGCTCAGATGCACACTGTTAAACTCCTGCCATGTACAAATAGGATATTATATATATATATATATATATATATGTATGTATATATGTGACTCTACCTTATATGCTGTTTGAAATGCTAAAAAGCAGATGAATTAGGAAATGATCTTTCACCTGATAGGCAGATTTGCTAGAAGATTCTTCTCATTGGTTTCTCTACTACATTTTACATAGTTCTATTTATAGAAACTTAATTTACATACACATTTCAAATACACATCTGTCGCATGACACTTCTCACACTAACCAGCTCACAGTCATGGATGAGCCTCCTCGGAAGCATAGGCATCGTGAGTCTGCAGTGCGGTGTCATGCTGCTCTATTGCCATCTTCTTGCGTAAAAGGATGGTGTTTTATGAATATTATCAATAAAGACTTCTTTAAACAATTATTTGTGATGTGCCATTGAGGCACATGGTGCCACATTCAGAAGATTCAAAAAAAAGTTCACTGAAAAGCTCTGACATCTCCCTTAGTTAGCAACAGCGGCCAGCAGGCTGCCCTGCAGAACCTGTCTAACTTGTGTGACAGTCCTCCTTTCCCCAAGCAGACACATCTCAATCTCCAGCAATTGAATTTTGTATGTAAAAGGACTGGATGAGACCAGATATTGCTTATCCTCACCCAATTCGTGGCAGTGTCTTGCAAGCAGTTTCTTTTTCTAATTTCCTTCTAGTGACTGGAGCATCTGGTGTCCCCGAGAGCAACCCACCTTGCACCGTGAACATCCCTATCGCACCGATCCACAGCTCAGCTCAGGCTATGTCCCCCACGCAGAGTATAGGGCTGGTGCAGTCTCTACTGGCCAATCAAAATGTGCAGCTGGATGTCCTGACCAACCAGACGACAGCCGTGGGGGCAGCAGAGCATGCAGGTGACAGTGCCACCCAGTACCCAGTTTCCAGCCGGTACTGCAATCCTGGCCAGGTGATTTTTGGAGGCGTGGAAATGGGCCGCATCGTTCCAAACCCCCCTCACCTGTCCCTGCCACCACCACCACCACCGGGGCCTGTGCAGATGCCCACAGTGAGCCACGGAGACCGAGACCATGAGCACCTGCCAAAGTCAGCCAAGACCCTGAGGCCAACGCCACAGCTGGCAGCTGAAGGGGATGCCGTGGCCTTTAGTGCCCCCCAGGAAGTCCAGGTGACAAAGATGAACCCTCCGCCCCCGTACCCAGGAACCATCCCTGCTGCCCCCACCACAGCAGCGCCCCCACCTCCTCTGCCACCACCGCAGCCTCCCGTGGACGTGTGCTTGAAGAAGAGCGACTTCTCCCTGTACCCCACGTCAGTGCATTACCAGACCCCTCTGGGCTACGAGAGGATCACCACCTTTGACAGCAGCGGCAACGTGGAGGAGGTGTGCCGGCCCCGCACTCGGGTGCTGTGTTCCCAGAGCACCTACACCCTGCCTGGCCCGGGCAGCTCAGCCACCTTGAGGCTCACAGCCACCGAGAAGAAGATCCCTCAGCCCTGCACCAGTGCCACCCTGAACCGCCTGACCGTCCCTCGCTACTCCATCCCCACGGGGGACCCGCCCCCATATCCTGAAATTGCCAGCCAGCTGGCCCAGGGGCGGGCCGCTGTCCAGAGACCTGACAGCAGCCTTATCCACGCCACCCTGCGGAGGAACAACCGAGAGGCTGCGCTCAAGATGGCCCAGCTGGCCGACAGCCCTCGACCCCCCCTGCAGCCCCCCGCCAAGCCCAAGGGTGGGCCCGTGGGGGCGGCGGCGCAGCTCCCGGCTCGGCCCCCGCCTGCCCTGTACACCTGCAGCCAGTGCAGCAGCGCAGGCCCGGGCTCGCAAGCCAGCGCGGCCCTGGCGCACGCCGTCAGCGCCTCCCCCCTGGCTTCCCAGTCCTCCTACAGCCTTCTGAGTCCCCCAGACAGCTCCCGCGACCGAACCGACTACGTCAACTCGGCCTTCACGGAGGATGAGGCCTTGGCCCAGCACTGTCCGCTTGAGAAGCCCCTGAGGCACCCCCCACTGCCTGAAGCTGCTGTCACCTTGAAACGGCCACCCCCTTACCAGTGGGATCCCGTGCTGGGTGAGGACATTTGGGTTCCTCAGGAAAGGACAGCACAGACTGTAGTGCCCAACCCCTTAAAACTGTCTCCTCTGATGCTAGGTCAGGGCCAGCACCTGGACGTGTCCCGAGTGCCCTTCGTCTCCCCCAAGTCCCCCGCCAGCCCCACTGCCACTTTCCAAACAGGCTATGGGATGGGAGTGCCGTATCCAGGAAGCTATAACAACCCCCCTCTGCCTGGAGCGCAGGTTCCCTGCTCTCCCAAAGACGCCCTGTCCCCACCACCGTTTGCACAACAGGAGCCTGCTGTCGTCCTCCAGCCCGTGTACCCGCCTAGCCTCTCCTATTGCACCTTGCCCCCCATGTACCCGGGAAGCAGCACGTGCTCCAGTTTACAGCTGCCACCTGTCGCCTTGCACCCGTGGAGTTCCTACAGCGCCTGCCCGTCCGTGCAGAACCCCCAGAGCACCCTGCCCCCCAAGCCACACTTGGTGGTAGAGAAGCCCCTCATGTCCCCTCCACCCCCAGACCTCCAAAGCCACCTGGGCACAGAAGTGATGGTAGAGACCACCGACAACTTCCAGGAAGTCCTCTCCCTGACAGAAAGCCCGGTCCCTCAGCGGACAGAAAAATTTGGAAAGAAGAACCGGAAGCGCCTAGACAGCCGTGCAGAGGAAGGAAACGTTCAGGCCATCACTGAGGGTAAAGTGAAGAAGGAGGCCAGGACTTTGAGTGACTTTAATTCCCTTATTTCTAGCCCCCGCCTGGGGAGAGAAAAGAAGAAGGTGAAAAGTCAGAAAGACCAGCTGAAGTCAAAGAAGTTGAATAAGACGAACGAGTTCCAGGACAGCTCCGAGAGCGAGCCCGAGCTGTTCATCAGCGGGGACGAGCTGATGAACCAGAGCCAGGGCAGCAAGAAGGGCTGGAAGAACAAGAGGACGCCCCGGGCCGCCAGCGAGCTGGAGGAGTCGCGGTGCCGGCGTGCCAGCGAGAAGGAGGACGGGCGGCTGGGCAGCCAGGGCTTCGTGTACGTGATGGCCAACAAGCAGCCCCTGTGGAACGAGGCCACCCAGGTGTACCAGCTGGACTTTGGAGGGCGGGTGACCCAGGAGTCAGCCAAGAACTTCCAGATCGAGTTGGAGGGGCGGCAGGTAAGACCCACAGGGGCTGGTGCCCTGTCAGTGCCCTGACCTTCGAGGAGCATTTTTCAAAAGGCCAAATGGGAAATGCGGAAAACAACTAGTATCTCTTAGGTGGAGCCAGGTGGGGTCATGATTTTCAGTGTAGCCATTGCTATCCTGTACTTATTTTCAATGTAAGAAATGTGCCTCCTGAGTATTTAAAGTCATGGTTCTACCAGACCTACCAGGAAAGCTGCCTACCCCGTCTGACACCCACCCCCACCCCCCCACCCCCCGCCAGAGGCCGGGGCGTCCAACTCTTTTTTTTCTGGTATTTGCCATCATGTTCGTAGAGAACATTATACTCTATTCACTGACTTCTGCTTTTGGCGTCGCAGAGTGACTTCTTCCTGGGGAATGTGAGGGCCAGTTCTCCCCGCCCTGTCCCCCACCACGTGCACCCTCTGACCTGCCCGCCCTGCCCTTCCCAGGTGACTCCATGGTCACTGGCTGCCTCATGGTGGTAAACAGGAGCCCCAGCTGCTGTGGGTTGTGCTTTGTTACACTTCCATTTTTGTGTAGTTTTTTCCCTAGACTATTGCCTGGTTTTTGTTTGCTTATTTCTCTGTGTATTTAAGTCACTCCCCAAGTCCCTGGGGGAACTAAATCTCCGTGTGTTTGCTGGCTCTCCTGCTGCAGCCGGATGGCCGCGCTAGTCCTGCTGTAGTCCCCTCTTCACCATCCCGCAGGTTCCTTTCTCCTCTCATATCTAAATTCACATTTTTGTTAATTTCCCTATTGTGTCCCTGGCAGTCCTCCAAGCCGGGGGTCGGCACACTGGCCCAAGACCAGCCTGGCCTGCCGCCTCTCTTTGTAAATAAAGTTTTATTGGAACATGGCCACTTAACCCAGTTGCTCAGTATCGTCCCCCACTGCTGCTTCCATCCAGCAGCAGCAGGGAGAGTAGTCGTGGCGAAGACCGTATGACCCACAAACCCTAAAATATTTACTGTCAGCCCTTCACAGGACGTTTGTGGACCCCTGCTCTGGTGCTGGGACTGGGCAGCGAGGGAGACAGGGAAAGCCCTGCCGCCGTGGTACCCACAGAGGCAGTGGGGGTGGAAACAGATGAGTGCAGCCCGTGTGATAGGGTGAGGCACGGTGACCCCACGGGGAGCGCCACAGCAAGTGGCGAGAAGACGAGGGAGCAGAGTGAGGTGGCAGAGCGTGGGGGAAGGCAGTGACAGGTGATGCTTCCCTTCCAAGGTCTCTTCTGGCCCATAGATGCTTCTTTCTTCTCTTCTTCCTCCTTTCTTTCCTTGGTGAAGAAGCCACTTCATCTGACCTGTAGAATCCCCCACTTTCTGGGTCTCGCTCAGTCTCCCGGTCACGTTGTTTCATGTGTTCCTCTGTCCCCCGATTTCCCACTGGCTTGTGGCTAGACCTGGAAGCTCGGTCAGATTCAGAGTCACTTGTGTGGGCAGAAGCGTCTCTCGGCTGTGTTCTCTGCTCCTGCCCGGGCCTCTGGCCTCACAGGCCCGCGTCCTCTCTCCCAACTCAGCCTCCTGTGACGTCTTTGCTTCCCCGCCCTCCGCCAGGTGATGCAGTTTGGACGGATTGACGGCAACGCCTACATCCTAGACTTCCAGGCCCCCTTCTCAGCCGTGCAGGCCTTCGCAGTTGCCCTGGCCAACGTGACGCAGCGCCTCAAGTGAAGAGCCTGGCGTGGGAGGAGAGGAAGGCAGAGGCCTGATTGGAGACGCCAGAGCGGCCCGCACAGGCCTGGGAGCCAGGGGACCAGAAGACAGCAGCAAAACTGGAAGGGCCTGTCACGTCCAAGGAGAGAGAGGGCACTGACCTTCCGTTGTCTTTATTTGGGCTTTATTAAACTTCATGTCTTTCTTTCCTTATGCGGTAGAGTGGCATTTGGAAGCAAAGGTTGCAAGGCACCTGGTGTTCTTTCAGGAAATCCAGCTTGGCTGTGGTGACATTCTGCTGTGTTTGCTTATGTCAGTGACCGAGACAAGGGCCCTTCTGAACGAAGACAGACCGCCTTACAGCCTGCCGTGCTTTCGGACAGGGCGCACGTCATTGTGCTCCTCCACGACACCTAGCCTTTATTACTGCTCCATCACCACTAGGGTAAAACAACATTTCTAAACAACACAACCAAAAATCCTGAAGGTACAGGTTCTCCTGGGAAAGGGGAGGGACAGCATTGTATTCACACATACTGTGTTATTCCCCAGAAAGTGACTTGATTAGCAAAGGATATGTGGGCAAATGCGCTGTGTTTGACTAATAAAAGTAGGCTCTCTACAGGGGTGCTGTCACTAGGTATAAATGTGATTTGCTCGTTGGTGACATTGGGGAAGAGATGACGAGCGAGGAGGGAGTGGCACAGAGGGGCAGGCTCACACACGAGGACAGCTGGGCGACTGACTGTGGGACACAGTAGTACAAGGGCTATGCTCCTCTTCTGAGGGTGTTTACGTCGAAGGACGCCACTGGTTTCATCGTTTGTCCAAGTTCCGTAGATTAACAATGATCACTCAGTGTGATTGAACGATCAGTGAATGATCAGACAGTGCAGTGCTGAGTCACTGGCCGAGAAACAGCCTCTATTCTCTCTGCCCCTTTTATATTTAATCTGGAACATGTTACTGTAAACATCTTTCCCATTAGATATCACTGTTCTACACTTTATCTTTTTGAAAGTATGGACAAGACTTGATTTGAAACTACTCCTTTCCTCTTCTTGGCTACATTAAAATTCAGTTGACTAGAAGTGTTTTCTATCAAATTAAAAATGTAACCAAAAGATTTTTAAGTATTGTGCCAGGGTATTAAAAGATAGGGTATGGTCAAATCTTTGACAAAGTTTCATGATCTCTAAGGGGAAAAAAGAAGTTGTTTATTAACTGTACAGAGTGTTTACTGAGGAGAGAAAACATTATTCCCGCTACCCCTCCTGAGAACACCGGGCCATATTCCAGCCCTGACAAGACAGGTGGCTGTTTCAGTTATTCATTCTTGTGGTGTTTAGGGCAGGGCCAAAGGAATTATCTCCTGGCTTTGGGTCCTGAATTTAGATTTTGTTTGAAAACAGACAAGTGGAAAATACTACAAAAAGTATTTTCAAATTTAAAAGTTTTGTTAATTCCCTGTTTTGGTTTAAAAATTAGAAAAGAAACTGGGCCATTTCTTTCCTAGAGCAAGGTGACATTACTCACCATTCTCTCTGAACCCCAAAGAAATACCATGTTTTTAAATATGGTGACAGACATCTCCCAGCTAACACTTGAGTTTCTCATTTTGTATTTAAAAGTATTGGGCCTGGTTTTTTAGTGGGTACATTCTTCCAGAAAGCATTTAGCAGTGTATTTAGAATTATCTAGTTTATGTGAGTTTCTGTTGCTTGTTATGGTGTTTCAGTGCTTATTATTAGTTGTGCAATAATAGTTATAGCCTATTTCTAAAATAATTTAAATGCAATTCTCCTGTTTTATTGTCTATGAGTAATTATTTATCTTGCTTTTCATAGGGTTCTTAGGAATTATTTTGTTACTATGTATTGGTGAGTTATGCTCATTTTATTATTTATTTAGAAAAATAGTATCTTTGTAATAACTTACTTGGTAGCAGTATATTTTGCTGCAAGAAATAAAGAGGATATGATAGCAAGATTTTTTTGCTGGACGATTTGTAACTTTTTCTAATTGGGGGAAAAATCCTATTTGTTTAAAAATAATTCTTTTTTTATATTTTGTAATATTGATTATATATGAAGAATATTTCTTTGAGATAACATACCCTAAAATAATATGTTCCCTTCTTTTGAATATTTTATTTTTAGTTAAAAATAAAGGTTGATATGAAATGAGGAAGGGAGACCTATTAGGATGAGAGTAGCAAAGGAAGGAACTAGTAATAAGTTTCACTTTTTAAATTCTGATTGGTTTTTGAGATATAAAGACTATAAAAGGTTATATTTTAGAACTTTTCTTAATAAGAGCAGACACAGGGGGAAGTCCTTGGAATGAAACCACAAATATATATAAGAAGAAAAAGTGGATATTTGTAGCAAATAATTAACTTTCTAAATTCTTAGCTTACTCCCCAGGGCATTTTGCCCACACGGAGACACGGGCTTCCTGCCTCGCTGTGTGGCAGCACCGAGGTGCACAGCAGCGCCTGTGTCTGCTTCGATGCCAGGGCCCAAAGGAGGAGTCACTCTCACTCACCAAATCAGACTTCAGCTGACGGCCCTGTAGTTGTCACATGGTGTCTTTTAAGTTAATGGTGGCAGTTTTACTTATTTAAAAAAAAAATGCTTCCATTCCATCTCTGTTGGTTAAAGTTAGTACTTTAAACAGAATTCTAAGCACTTCATGTTTATTAGTAGCAATTTATAAATATCAAGATACCTTATCGAATCCCTAAATTTAAAAATACTATTCCAGTAAAAAGCCAGCTACAAAAAGAATCCATGACTTTTTGAGGGAAGCAGTGTATTAACAAACATAAAAACCAGTTTTGAATTTATCTCTAACCTCATCCAAGCAAAGGCACGTTTGTGTACAGTATATACCCATTGAATGTACGGACCGAGAAAAACTGGGGCCAAAGAAGCAGGACGCTCTCTAAGCTCTAGTGCAGTATAAGTCAAAGGACTCACACAGGTCGTGTTTTCATCCGTAGCCGTTGTTCCCACATCAGCTGTCCTGCAAGGGCTTGTAAAAACATGCCGTGCTCGTCTTGTAATCACAGCAGAAAGTTAGGAGACCCCGGGGTCAAGCCTGCTCTGCCACAAAGCTGGAGGGTGACCTTGGGCAAGTCCCTGGGGCTGGCCAGGCCTCCATTTGTCTGTCTGTACAATGAAAGGAAAAGCCTGGACAATCTTCTAAACTCTCTTCCAGCTCTAACAGCCTCAGAGCTCAGAATGGAGCAGTTTCATCATTCCACTTTGCAAATGTGGAAAGTATGTTTCAAAACATTGCCTTTGTGTAGACAAGTATTTCTTTTCCTGTGTTAATGAGCTATCTACTGAATATAAACCAGTGCATTTAAAATAATATCTTTAGAAAGTTCACCTCTAAATGCATTTGGAATCACGTCTGTCCTCACAGAATTGTACCAAAGCACTGATTCCAGGTAAGATAGGAGCGTCTATATGAGTGTGCCCTGCTCAAGTGATGTCCTTGAGAACAGCCCTAAAATAAGTCACCACCTGCCCCCAAAACCACAAAGTGAGTTCAAAAAAGAACGAAGGAAAATATGTCTAGGCTGACTTAAATTATTGAGTGTGCTGTGCCGCATGACACTATCTTCACGTTCAAAGGGTTTCTGGAAATAGAAAGTTTTCACCCAGCAACTATGAGAAAGGAACCCGTGTGTCCCTGTGTGGGCCGTGTATCACTTGGCCAAGTCAATGGTTGTGAACAAAGTTAGTTGAGACAAAATGTGTTAAAACTGTCATTTGAGTTCCTAGGATGTTTGTAATAGCACACAACTCAAAACTCTTCACATTTGTGGATTTCCTTATCTCTGGCTGATAAAACTATGAAGGGTTGTGGCTTATTTTGTTTTCATTTTCTTTGGCTTTGTGCAATTTTCTTGTAACTTTACTCGTATCTACATTTTCTGTTTACAGTTCTTTTTAAGGGGAGGGGTAGGGTCCTAAGATCTCGTTTATTGTAGATAAAAAAATTTTTTTCGTGTTGTAGAAAAGCATGGGTTATGCATTTGACTGAAAAAGGCACTGTATTATTTACCAAAGGGGTATTGTTTTTGCATTTTTTTATAAATGCATTATTTTGGTACTGTAAATTTGGACATAATTTCTGAGTTTATTACTACTGGCATTTTCTTTTTCCTTTTTTTTTTTTTTTCCTTTTAACCGTAAGTGGGCAATGCAGGTGCATACGTCCCAAACCAAACAAGACCACCAGCATGTTCTTGTCCAAACCTGGGGAATGGTGTGCACTGCTTTGTGCAGCTCAATTCCTCTAATGTTTTTAATTCAGCATCCTGCTTTGTTTTACTTTCCAAGCAAGATCTGTTGAGATTCCCAATTGCATTTTAATAAGCTCACCCTTACTTGCCTCTCTTATGTATTTTGTGTGTTAGATTGCGCAGGAGGCTTCTAGAAGGCATTAATGGTTTGCATTCAAAATGTGGTTTGTCCAAATTATTTTCTGTCTTTATTATTGAGATGGATTAATCTTATTTTTTTTCTTGATGATTTGAAGTTGTAAGAGTTGTCCAGCTATTGCTTAATAAAATTTTACAGATCAAAACAGTCAATTGTGTGCAGAATTCAGATGTGGGTCTTGAGTCCTCTGAGAAGAAATCGCCTCACTTTTTTGGCATGACCTACCAACCCTCCAGTTGTTTCTCAGGTCCCTGGGCAACTGCCTGCAGTGACTCGAGCCCCTAAGTCCTAGTCATCATGTTACCCATTTTGAGAGGTCAGAGATTGGGCTTTTTAATGAGTTGGTTTGAGTTTGTTGTTGCTTTTTCTTTTCTTTTCTATAAAGGACTTAAGAATGCATCTGTATAGCTCCTATCAGATCAGAGGTGCTAAATAACATCTTTGTAGGAAACTTAAAACCAGGTCTTCAGCAGTTCAACTGTAAGTGCTCATGTAAGTGTTAATTATTGTTACTGGTGAGTGCTCAGTGAGCCTCCTCCCTCTGCCCTGGAGTTCCCTATGGCCATGGCAGGTGGGAGGGGGCACATGGGACGTCTACCTGTGAGCAGTGCAGTACGTGTGCATGCTTACAGAACTACCCTTTTAGGGTTTTTTTTTTAAAGAATTAGGGAATCAATTTAGCTCTCCTGCCCTCACCCCAAAAACTCAGTATAGAAGAGAAATGACCACCTCATTGAGATCACATTGCAGTTTTCCAAGGGTGCAGAGATACTAACCACAGCTAAATCTCCTAACTCCATTATGAAGTAGATGCTTTGCCTCCCTTTCTTTCAGAAGAAAATTGGAGCACTGAGAAGTTAAAATCATTGCTAGATTCTATAGACAAAAACCAATCCTGAAATAGAACTCGAGATTTCTGGGTTACATTAATGAATAGACCTAGTTTATTCCCGGGCTTCTCACTCTAGTGTTTAGTAATGATTTGCCTGTAATGAGCTATGAGCCCTTACACTTAGCTATCTTCTGTGAAAAGAGCTATTACAGATGGGCCACCCGTGCCCTCGTCAGGTGAGCTCATCCACTCTACAAAGGGGATTTGAGTGCTTGGCACTGCATTTTGAAGAGTATTTGGCTCACAGGCTGCCTTACCCAGCAGGCATCACCGAGGAGCAGGTCTGTGTGGGTTGATTTCCCCGCACATCTCAGAGTTGCTCGATGCACTAAAGAATATGAAGCCATCCACAGCAGGTTAATTTCTTGAATCTACTTACAGTTCCTGTTAGAATGACAGCTCCAGGCCAGGCATGGTGGCTTGCACCTCAGTGACAGATCCCATCTCTACAAAAAAAAAAAAGGGGGGGTATGATGGTACATACCGTGTTTCCCCAAAAATAAGACCTACCCATAAAATAAGCCCTAGCAGCATATTGCGCAATATAAGCCCTACCCTGAAAATAAGACCTAGTGATGAGGTGACCAGAGGTGACCGGAAAGGTGCAGGCAGCCCCACCAACAAGGTCGGCTCCCCGTCAGGTCCTGGCCATCCTGTGCAGGTGCTGCAAGCTGAGGCTTTGAGGGGAAAATAACACTTCCCCTGAAAATAAGCCCTAGGGTATCTTCTTGAGGAAAAATAAATATAAGACCCTGTCTTATTTTCAGGGAAACACAGTACCTGTAGTCCCAGCTACTTGGGGAGGCTGAGGCAAGACGATTGCTTAAGCCCAGGAGTTTGAGGTTGCAGTGGGCTATGATGATACCACTGCACTCTATCCAAGGTGACAGACAGAAGGACACCCTGTCTCAAAAAAGAAAAAAAAAGATAGCTTCAAATAAAGACAGTGCATGCATGGAACAGGGCCCCGGCAGGGACTGGGCGTTAGGTGTGGGAGCTGGTTCTGCTGCATCCCTTCTGCTCTCCTCATCCTGGGTCTCCTACTTCCCACGTGGCTTCCCTCTGCAGAGAGTGTGTTCCTTGTGCTGTAGAGCTGCATCCCCAAACCCTGAGCCAGCCACAGACTGGTATCCCTTGTCAGTGGCCTGTTAGGGACACAGCATGAGGTGAGCAGAGAGCAAGGGAAGCTTCATCTGCATTTACAGCCACTCCCCATCCTTCCATCACCGCCTGAGCTCCGCCTCCCCCATGCCCAGGCCACGGTTTTCCCTGGTGCCAAAAAGGTTGGAACCGCTGGTGTGGGGGACATTCAGGCCACCTCCCTCTGTGCTGCTCTTGAGGGGGCATGGGAACTGTCAATGAAATTTCAAGACCTTTTCGAACCTTGCTGTGGAGGCAAGGTGAAAGAAAGCTCTTTGGGAAATGATGGAACTATAAAAGAGAAATTAGGCTTGCTTCCCGGGCTGTTCGCTGCAGTTTGTGGGCAGAGTTCTGTTTTTATGGATGATAAGGCCACTGTTTGTTTGTGTTCTGTCTCTCAGTTTATGCAAATTTATAACTTTACTGACCCTCATCATTATAAGAATGAAACTAACCTACCCCCATGGACAAATAAATCAATTGACACAAATAAGAATTTCTTACAATTGCACAAGTATACTTTTGAGTGCACAAGAGGTTACAGGTGCTGTCCAGAAACCATGCCCTTGCTCCAGTCTTACTTGACCTTGCAGAAATGGAAAGGACTTGCCCAACTCTAGACGTGTTCAGAAACAATCGTAACCGGGAAACGCTTTGGAAGTAATTCAAGAAAAATAATTATGAAATACTCTGTGGGTCATATTCCACTTACAATCACATTTAATCACAAACCTCATTCTCACGTTACTGCCTTGGTTCACCCTCAAGTCCACCCCGGAGTTTCCTTCTGAGTCCCCGAAGCTTCGCATCCTCAGTGACTGGGCTACAATGTGCTGCTTCTCCCCTGTAGAGATTAGTTCAGGGCATCATGCTCACCCTTGGGCAGGCTGTGTTGCTAGTTGCCAGGTCCCTTGCTTTTGAAATTTTCAAAAACAATTCTTCCACCTCTACGTGGCGAAGCCATCCTGAGGAGGATGATGGATTCTGAATTCCACTGGAGGCAGAAGGGGAGGGGCGCAGCCACTTCGAGTGAGTATGGAAGCCAGCACATTCACAGAACTTCACGGAGCAGGTGATTGTCTGCCGGCCCCATCGCAGAGCTGGTGAGCATCTTGCAGAAGGGTGTGCGTAAGGTAGATGGCAACTCGATCAGAGTCTGCCGCCCTTGTCCTCGCACTTACGTTACTCGGCCTGCCCACGTCCTTGCTGCCCGATAAACAGTATCCCCGACCCCCTTGCAGTGTCCTCTGCTGGTTTGGGCATTACCTCGTTCTTGCCGCCCTCTTAGGAGAACAAAACTTTCAGCCAAGGGTTGAATGCAGTGGTGTGCTGGTAAATGTTTAACAACCAGCTCTCCAGGAAGAAACACACAAATAAAATGCTGAATGCCTAAAAAGACCTCATAAGCATTATAAATTGTATTTGTGTTGGTGTCTGTGATGTGCAGCACACAATTACACATCATAAAATGCACAGTCCTCTTTATTATAACTCCATACAGCCAATTGGTTAATGCTTTTGTTGATTTTTGACAAACACTTGGAGCCAACCTATGGTTGTAATTGGCAAACAAGTGTCATTCCAACATGAATGTTGGTTGATACTTTCATTTATGTTTTTGAGCAAGACCAAAGTGAAACAAAAATGTGGGTACACTGAAACATCAAACACAGACATCAGAACTTTACTCATACATGGATGACATGGGCCGTTTCTTTGCTGAATTGGATAATAGTTTTCAAATACCAGATTTCCTCAATTTTTTTGTGCTGTTCACAATGTAATGGTTTCAGATATGACACACGTTAAGTCACATTGTATACATTGCCTTCATCCCTTTCTTACCTCTAGAGCCTAGACAAAAATGATGAAACTAAACCAACCCCTGATTGATGGCTCTTGCTGATTACCACGGTATAAATACTCCCATCAGGGTCACTCAGTAGGAGTTGGAAGGAGATGGGCAGGGAGCAGCAATTTGACAAGAATGGCAACATGCTGGTAATGAAAACTGCATGTGGGGTGATGGATACATGGCACGGGGAAGGGGGGAGGGGAGTCCATGGTGCTAAACCTTTTGAGTATGCGTGAGGATTTGCATAACAGATTTTTAAATAGTCTCCAAATACATAAAGCAAAATTGATAGAACTACAGAGATGCAGTGACAAATCCAGCATCATAATGGGAGCTTTCAGCACAGCTCCCAGTTATAAATAGCTCTAACCATCAAGCGCTTGATGTCATGGCCATAAGTAAAACTTGGCACCCAACAACTAGAAAATATAAAATCTTCTGAAACATACATGGAACATTTATAAAAACTTTTCATATACCATAGGCCATAAAGCAACTATCAACACAGTTCAAAGAATCTGTACCATAGAGACTGTGTTCTTGGGACACAATGCAATTGCGGTATCATTTGATAAAAGAAAGACAAATAAAACTTAAAATATTTGAAGTTTTTAAAATGCATTCTAAATAACCCATAGGTCAAAGAAGAACTGTATGATAATGAGTCAAAACTTGTGAAATGCACAAAAACAGCACTTGGAGATCAATTTCTAGTCTTAAATGCTTCTTTTACATAATGACAAAGTCAAAAATATGTAGACACACAAATTTCTAAGTAAAAAGGTTTCATTTTGGAAGAATATGCAAGAAGTAGGATTGTAATCCTGACATACATATAGACCAGGGTGTCTGTCTCTATTGTATCTGAAATACAAAGAGAGGTTTGGAGGTTCCATTAGAAAGATAAATGTTATGTATTGGGTTTTGAAAAAAAAAACACTGGTGCTACGAAGTTTTTGGAAACTGGCAAGCTCTGGGGGGTGAATGATGATGGCAGGAAAACTGTCCTGAGAGCCATGGCGGGTGGCGTCGGTGGCTGTGGGGTAAAACTGGTCTGGGGTCACCACAGGCGGTTTCGGCAGCTGGCTCGAGAGCCAGCCCTGGGCAGGCACTTTGTGCTTTTTTTCTCCCCCCTGGTCTCTTGACTCTAATTAGTTGGGTTTGACAAGATAACTCTAATTTATATAATCAATTTACACAATAAGACTGAAATTTTGTGAGCACAGTACACATCTTCAGACATTGGAAAAATAACAACCAAAAAAAATGTCTTAAGAGAGGGAAACAGATACGGGAGGTAACAATAAATTTAATGAACACAAAAACCAGAAATACATCAAGAGGGTTCATGATGCCAAAGGTTAGTTCTTATAAAATATTGAAGAATGTGACAGATGTCTGGCGTGGTAAATGAAGGAAAAAGGACAGCACAAATCGACATTAGGAATAAAAATGGGACATGACCTCAGATAGAGACTTTTTTAACCACTTCGTACGGCGCTCTCTGGCGGTGAAACCTTGCCCACAGCCGGCACCCACAGTCCGCATGATAGTTTGTGCTGTGCATTGACGACTCCATTTTGCTCTTGTGTGATGAGGAAAGCTTTAAAGTACTGAAAGCTTGTTTTCCTTTACAGGCAGCTTTGTCATGGAAATCAGAATAGGTAACATATACATATATGTTTTCATTACGTTATTTTTAAATGTTCACAATTTTATTTTGATAAATGAAAAATTAAAAGTCATATCACAGCTGTCGGCATCTGTGGCTGTCACCTATAGTCGATGCTTGTACTGAAGTGGTTAAAAAGAGTCAGAGAATAAGAATACTATGGGCTGGCCATGGGGGCACATGTCTATTGTCCCAGCTACTCTGGAGGCTGAAGCAGGAGGATTGCATGAGCCCCAGGAGTTTGAGGTTGCTGTGAGCTATGTATGATTGGGTGTTTCTTATATATATATAAAAAAAAGTGTACTGTGAACAAATTGTATGTCATAGATTTAAAAACTTGGAAATACAATCATTAGTAGAAAATCTTCCTGCAAAAGAAACTTTCAAGCCAAGTGGTTTTACTGGTGAATACTAGTCACTATAATCTCAAGGAACTTTTCCACCATTCTTACACAAACTCTTCTAGAAAATTTAAAAAAAAATAAATAAATAAAGGAAACACTTCTCCCCCACCCCAGCCCCCACCACAAGGCTACATTGACACAAGTTCAACATTGACACCCGAACAAGACAAGGAGCAATCCAAAAGGAAGCGCTGGGCTGTCTCGCTTAAGAAATACCTGCACCTTTTATTCCATATCCCTTTCTCCCTCCCTCTAGAAATTGGTATTTCAACAGACAAATCTCACATCAGCCAAGATTTAATCTCTTAGATTCAAATTTCCTTTTTTGGATTAATTGGGAGAAACTTAGGCAGTCCCTCCCGATAATTAACACTCTCCGGACGGCCCTATCTGTTTTACCTGCTTAAATAAATTATTCTTGGATTCGCATTTCTCACACAATGTACTTAGTTTCAAGCAAAAAGAGAAACAAATTAAATTAACCAAAGCTTTTGTAGAGATAGAAACAAGTCACCAATTTTGGTTGTCAATGACCCTCTTCTTCAGTCCTGCCTGGGGCTAACAGGCTGGGGTCCCTGGAGGAGAAGTGGCCTGAGCCCCCCTCAACCCAAGTCTAATGCCTCTTAATTAAGTCAAAAGGGCATACATAACTTCCTCCCCACTATCAAGTGGCAAACCTCAGGGATTCACTGATGCCAGAGGAAAATTCTGTGAGCAGGGTGTGCTGGTTACTCTCTCTTTGTCCCCTCCCTGGACCCATGTTCCTCCCTCTCTGTCTAGTTCTGGGTCCCAGGAGGCTGACTATGGACTATGTCGCTGGCCTCCCTCCATCCTCCCTGGGAGGCCCTGGCGTGAGGCTGGCAGGCCGGGTCACACCAGCATTGCTCCTCATGAACATACACACGAATCAACATGCCCACCCGTCACCATCTGCTACAATTGTCACAGCACCCTACAAGGGTTAGCTTCGTGTGTCCTTAACTCCAGGAGGTATCTCCAATGGGTTGTGTGGAGCTACATGAAATCAGGGAAATGATTAGTGGTGCTACAAGTCCTCAGTCTCCAAACTCAGTTGGCCTTCCCTGGGGTGCCGCGGTGGAGATTGTCCTGTACATTGCATAAGAGAACTTTCTGAAGTCTGACACATCTGGGTGCAAATAACTCCCGTTACTTGCTGTGGGGCTCCGAGCAGACACACACCCCCTGTAAGCCTCAGCTGTCTCAAGACAGCGATGATAGTAGCACCCACCTCATAAAATCGTTGAGAAAGCGGAGTGAGACAAGGCCAGCAATGCTCAGCACGGCGCCCAGCACACAGTACGTGCTTAACAGAATGGCTCTGTCACTACAGTTGTTGGCGATAAATGCACGCAGGGAGTATCTCAGTGAAGAGCCAGAAAAATAAGAGACTGACTGTGTGGCCTCTTACGAAGAGCACAGCGAGCGTTGCCTGTGTGCTGCTTGTGATTCAGCAATAATGAATCACGCCAGCCGCACTCGGTGCCCTTCCTGCTCATTTGCCAGTTAGGTTTTCTTATGACCACCTTTTATCGGATCCCTCTCAGAGGATGGAAATGATAGGAAGAGCTGTTTTGATTTCATGATCATTTGCAAACGCCCTTATGTTCTCAGAAGGAATAATGCCCTTTAAAATCTAATCAACAAATAAACACACTGGCAAGCACAGGGCAGTCTGCAGAATGTAAATGTGCCTCACTCTGGGGTCTCTCGAGATCTCAGGTTTCAGAAGCACAGAGACACAAAACATTAATGTTAGGTGGTATTTCTCCTTTTGTACCATCAACACCTTTTAAAGACACATCAAAGATACACTTACCGTGTTTTGGGCTAATTTTCCTTTAGGGGAACAACGTATTTCACTTAGACAATGCATAAAGAATTGCTGGCCTCGAATATTTCTCAAACCCTTGTTAATATGATCTTGGTTTTGTTTTTAATTGAACACTGGGGCAAGAGTGGCACAATTTAATTTTGTTTTAATCTTAATAAGCATCAAGTGAAATACCCATTATGTGCCAGACAATCTTAAGTACTAAAAATCCAAAATTGAGTAAGGATCGGTTCCTGCCTTGTAGGAGTTCAGAGTCGAGTGGGAGGGTGTTCCAAAATGTAGAAGGAGCCCAGAAAACAAAGGAGCAGACAAATCCCATTTGTCAGTGTAACGTGATGTACTGGGAACTTACAGACAGAAGCATGGTCTCATGTAGGAGCAAGACAGGTAGACACCTGCGCTGTTAGTCCCCAGACCTGGGAAAGGGTGTCTGTGCTCGACAGAGATGATTAAAGTCAACCCTCCAGAACAGGCAAGGATGCTGTGTGCATCAGCGCCTACAATCTGTGCATAACATCAAGCTTGCTTTGCTCCAAAGGCAGGATTTATCGTGAGTACATGTTCTTACACTAAGGACAGGAATAAAGCAGGAACCGGGAGGTGTTCCCGGGATTGAGGCCAATCAGAAGCCAAGATGGCCATCAGCGTCCAAGATGGAGTCACTTTTGTCTCCACAGGGAGACTCATGTAAACAGATCCAAACGGTGTGATATAATCTGGACGTCTACCCTGTCATTATAATAGGATATTTTTACCAGGTTTAACCAAATCAGTAGAGGCGCCACTAACTTCCTAAGAGTCTTCAAAGCAGTGTGTGTGATTGATGATATTAATGATTACTTGTTAGTCTGCACCAATGAGTGGGAGTATTTTTTTATTTTCCTACCCCAAGCATGAGGCTTGAGTATTGTTTAGTTTGAAAGAAAGCTTATGGTTTTGTATATACCCTAATCTATGTTTATGCTTATTCAACTTTCTAGAGTGGGTTTGAGTTCACTGTAATTACATTAAAAGTTAGTTACAAATGAAACACTTTGCCATCTGACTTTCTTTATGCCTACAGGCTAATTTTCATTGGCGTTCACATAATTCTTTTTAGTGTTTCTTTTTCTTGGGTGGATGTCTGTTTCTACTTAAAGTTCAAGGAGTGCTGTGTTATTCAGCCAATCAACAGCATTTATTACACACCTGCCTATGGCCAACACAGTCATCAAGAAGGAAGAGGCAGTCTTATTGGCAGAGCAAGTGCTTACCTGCTTTGTGTACCTTGAGAGGCACTAATAGAAAGGTCCCCTTGATACAAAAAGAGTCTCCTAACACATACTAAGCCAGTAGCTGTTGCCCTAAATGCCACCATTAGAGATTCATTAGATTTAGCCAGCACCCTCTTTAAATGTGCATTCTGGCTTGAAGCTGGTTAATAGGGGTTCACATAACATAGGGGTTCATTAGCTTTACACTTAGAATTTCCCAAGATAAAATGTATTTTTTAATGTTATACACTTTTTGATACAGTAATTTTATTTCTGATCCTAAGGATATAATCTGAAATTCAAAGATTTGTGCATGAAGATGTTCATTGTAGCATTATTTATAACAGCAAAACCTCAAAACTACAAATAGTAAACAATAGGGGACTGAGTAAGTGAATTGTAGTAAACCCCTGAGCTAGAACACTATGTAACATTAAAAATGATATTTAAAAAGTTTTATAATGATGTGTCACATATATATATGTGTATATATATATATATATTTTTTTTTTTTTCTTTTACAGACAGGGTCTTGCTCTGTTGCCCAGGCTGGAGTGCACTGGTGCAATCATAGCTCTGTAACCTCCTGGGTTCATGCAGTCCTCCTGCCTCAGCCTCCTGAGTAGCTGGAGGCTACTACAGGCACATACCATCATGCTTGCTAATTAAAAAAAAAAAAAAATTTATAGAGACAGGGTTGCCCAAGCTGGTCTCAAACTCCTGACCTCAAGTGATCCTCCCACCTCAGCTTCCCAAATTGCTGGGATTACAGGCATGAGCCACCACACCTGGCCCATCACATATATTCTTAAGTGAAAAATCACCCAGGATTCCAAATAGTTTCCGTGATATAGTTTCAATTGTGTAAAATGTTAAGGATTGAGGCAAAGCAGAGTCATAGGGGACAATAGAAAACCCTGGTGTGGCAGTTGGAAAGAAACATGTGTTGGTGTTGCCGTGGGAGGTTATGAGGAAGGGTGCACAGGCCTGGGCACAGAATGAGTGAGGCATTGCACGCACACTGGCCTCGCTTGAAGGCGAGGGATTTGTTTTGTTTTAGTCTTTTTTTTATTTTTTATTTTTTTATTTTTATTTTTTTGAGACAGAGTCTCACTTTGTTGCCCAGGCTAGAGTGAGTGCCGTGGCGTCAGCCTAGCTCACAGCAACCTCAAACTCCTGGGCTCAAGCCATCCTCCTGCCTCAGCTTCCCGAGTAGCTGGGACTACAGGCATGCACCACCATGCCCGGCTAATTTTTTCTATATATATTAGTTGGCCAATTAATTTCTTTCTCTTTATAGTAGAGACGGGATCTTGCTCTTGATCAGGCTGGTTTCGAACTCCTGACCTCGAGTAATCCACCCACCTGGGCCTCCCAGAGTGCTAGGATTACAGGCGTGAGCCATTGCACCCGGCCTTGTTTTAGTCTTAAGTGAGAAGTTGAATAAGCAGAGTGGCAAGTGACAGTGGGCTGGCCTGGTGACATCTGCATAAATTATAAGGAGGTTGGTAAGTGCTGGAGTGATGAATTATTTGTATGCTATACAGCAATTTGAAAATGACTGCTGTGTGAAACAGCATGAAGATCTCACAGACACAATATTCACCAAACAAAGCCTAACAGAAGAAGGCGTACTGTATGCTTCTATAGTGCTCAGAAATGCACCAAAGGCATTTACAGGGCTGGAAGCCAGAGAGTGGTTATGGCTGGAAGGGCGGTGTCTGGGAAAGGAAGACACAGAGCCTTCTGAGGGGTTGTGACTATTCTGTATCTTCACCTTGATGGGGGTTTCATGGGTGAATATATTAATAAATATGTATAAAATTTAAATAATCTGCATATTTGAAATTGTACACTTCATGTACATGACCCCTCCCCGACAACTGCCCTGCCTCCCCCTCCACCGAGCTCCCAGCATTGAGGGCACCAGACCTTCACCCTCTGGTAGGAAATGAAAAACATCCCTCTCTACAGACTTGGACCAGTTGTGTCAGTTTTCTATTGTGGTAAAACAAATAATCCCCAAACTTACTTGCTGAAAACGTCAACGATATCATGGCTGTGTTGGTAGGCTGGACTTAGCTGGACTTTCTCCTGCTCCATATGTCGCTCATGTGGCTGCCGCCAGCTGGGAGCCAGGCTGGGAGGGTGCAGGGGACACATGCGGGGTGGCCTTGCTCCCATAGATGGCTATGGACGGGGACACCTCGGGTCTCCTCCACACAGCCTCTCATCCTCCAGGGCTCTCTCTTCATGGTCTCCCCAACAGATTTCCTTACACAAGGCTGGCTTTCAAGAGGCTTAAAACAGAAGGTGTGATACCTCTTAAGCCCAGGCACAGAACACATATAGTGTAATTTCCAACTCCTTTTACTTGTCCAAGCAAATTACAAAACCTGACCCTTGATGGGAGAAGTGACACAGTCACATTATAAAAGGGTGCCCTTTGGACACCAGTCTAAGAGGAAAGACCTAACCATATTGATGTCAGGGGTTCCCTAAGGAAATAGCCCAGCTGTATTATGTACAGCAACGCCCATGGTCCACAACCAACACCCCCCGACACACACACAAACATGAGCTTCACTCTTCCCCTCCAAAATAGAAGTATTCGACCAAAACACTGGACATCCGAAGAAAATTTCTAACATGAAAGAGACACAAATAAGCAGTAAAGAGCAAATTGAAGGAACTAAATTATAAAGGGAGAAGGGAATATTTTTAAACTTTCATCAATATAGATGGGGGGGGGAGGGAGAGAGAGAAGACATTGTATCCATGAAACAGAACAGGATATTCTATAAGAAGCAGCATTTAGTGAACTAATCAATGTTCTTTGAAATTAAAAACATCATAGTAGAAGTGAAACTCTTAACAGAAGGATTGGAAAATAATGTTGAACAAAAGTAGAGCAAATAAAGAAATCAAGACTAGTAAAGAAATTAGAGGACTGATTCAGGATGACCAAGTTCCAATTAACCCTTTGTACTCAGATGTCGAGTATTGATAATGTCAAGTGGATAATGAGAAAAAAGCAAGCGAGTGCAAAGGGTTAATAAAAGTTCCAGAAAGAAATAACAGCAACAAAAACTATAGAAGAAAGGACAGGATCAAAGAAAGAATTCAAGAAAATTTCTTCAAACTGAAGTCCTTGGATTGCCTCCAAAAGTCCAGCCCAATGATAAAAATAGTCTCATATAATCTTGCAATGCCATTATACCATGGACAAAATGAAGCTCCTACACCCTTCCAGAGAAAGAGAAAAAAATGGTCTCTGTAAAGTGAATCAGGATTTATAATGACTTCAGACTTCTCAACAACAATACTAGAATCCAAGAGACAATTAAAAAATGCCTTCAGGCCAGGCGCGGTGGCTCACGCCTGTAATCCTAGCACTCTGGGAGGACGAGGCAAGCGGATTGCTCGAAGTCAGGAGTTTGAAACCAGCCTGAGCAAGAGTGAGAACCCATCTCTACTATAAATAGAAAGAAATTAATTGGCCAATTAATATATATACACAAAAAATTAGCTGGGCACGGTGGTGCATGCCTGTAGTCCCAGCTACTTGGGAGGCTGAGGCAGGAGGATTGCTTGAGCCCAGGAGTTTGAGGTTGCTGTGAGCTAGGCTGATGCCACAGCACTCACTCTAGCCTGGGCAACAAAGTGAGACTCTCTCTCTCAAAAAAAATGCCTTCAAAATTTAGAGGCAAGTGATTTTCAGCCAAAGGTTTTATTCCTAGCCAGACTATCAAGAAAATATGAAGGTAAAATAATGACATTTTCCTATATTCACAAGCCCCCAAAATTTGCAATCCCATGCACCCTTTCTCAGAAGGCTCCTGGAAGAAATGTTCCTCCAGTAAAGAGAAAGATGTGGGATCTAAACTGCTCAGAGGGGAGAGAATCCCCAGATGATGGTGGGGAGATCTCTCAGACAGCAGCCATGTGCCAGGAATGAGGATAACCAGTCTACAGCTGGTCAGAAGGCTCAGATGAGACCTATTTCACCAAGGTGAAATTGATAGGATGCCTTGTGCACGGGATTATCTTAAGAAAGGAATTAGACAATTGGTGGGGGACCTGAAGTTAAATTAATGATAAGAAAACCAAGCAATAAAAAATACAGTTATTAATGCTATGGGAAAGAAAATGTACAATAAAGGAAAAGTAATTATGGTATACTATATGGCTGAGTCATTACACAGTCATTATGTTTCGTCTGTGGTCTGTGCATGTGATGTTTTACCTCAAATTTCTAGCTGTTTGTAGTGAAAGAGCTAACAAAGCAGGTGAGTATCCACAGAATGCTGGAGCCAGAAGACTTGTATTGTCTTCTAGGGATTACTGTACTTCAAAGGGAGGAAGAAAGCCTAGTCTGGAGAATCCTGGAGGATTTTTAAGTGTTCTGGCATATCTCTGAGGTTGGTTTATAGTCCCCCTAATAATAAGTTCTCTGTAACCAATCATAAATATTTGAAATGTGGCACATGCTGGACTCACAGTATCTATTTCATTACAGAAGACAAATCTGCATGTGTGTTTTCTGAAGGAGCTCTTCTTATGCATTGTGCTGTATTACCAATCCTGAGCTTCTTTCTTCATTGCCCTGAAATGATTAAATATAAATGCTCATATTAATGAATTAAGGCTGAAACCTAATTCAGTGCAGGATTATCAGAAATTATGCAGAGATTTGCAAAGCCTGACAGGAGAGTTTGGCTAGCAGGCAAAAGTTGTTCCAAAATGTAGGAGGAGGGAAGAAATAAAACTACAGAGCAAGCAGGAGTGAGTGGAGTTAGAGCAGAAGCACAGACAGGAGGAAACATGGGAATTCTGAGACTATCTGCACCTGAGTGATCATTAGACTCAGCTGGGGAGCTTTGGCAACTACCCATATTCTAATGGGGACTATATTCTATCATTTAGGTTCAAATGTGTAGGTCAGGCCCCCCAAATGTATATTTATAAGGGGTTCTTTCAATGCTTACAAGATCAATCCCGCATAGAAACCTGTCCTGGATTCAGGTGGAAAAAAGCACCTACATCATTTGGAACAACCGTTTCTCCACTTATTATTGGAAAAACTCACAATAGGAGACCACACCACTCTCTGGATAAGTAACCCCCTGGAAGACAGGTTAATTTGCAAGTTTGTATTTTGCACACTAGTGTTGAGCTTTGGATGAGAAAAGTCCTCTGCCCGGACTATTTTTACGGCCATAGTACGCGTGGCAAGAGGCCCCTTACTTGGACACACACACGCCTTTATCGTGAAAAAAAATAATATCTATCATGACACAACTGTAATGGGCTTCGTTTAAAATGTTTTTGCTCTAGCTCAAGTGGAACCCCAGAGGCGAGAAGGCATCCACAGGAGCTGTCCGCGGTGCTGAACGCGGTAGCCCCATCCAGCCTTTGACCTTCCCAGCAGGAAAGAGCTCTCTGTGGGTCGTTGGTCCCCCAAGCCCATCTTCCTCCTTGCACTCGTCTCCAGTTCCTTCCCTTCCCGATACCGGCACTAGGGCGGCGGGCACTTTATGTTTTGTCCTGGGCGGCAGACGATGTCGTGTTGGACTTCCTCTCCCGGGGCAGCGGCGGGTGGGCACAGCACGCTCCTCTCCTTAGCCCTCTCTGCGGGGCCGGGACCCCCAGCCCCGTGGCCGGGCGCGGCGCCCCCATGCTCGCCGCGGCGCCCTGGGTCCTCTCCCTCCGCGCCCCCTCCCCGCCTCCCCACCTCCCTCGCACCTGCTCCTCCTCCTCGGTCCCGCCCTGCGCGCCGGCAGCCGGGATCCGCGCTGGGAGGAGAGGGGGCGAAGAAAGCAGCACGGAGGGCGGAGCGGCGGGAGGAGGCGGCGCGGGGCTGGGGCCCGGGAGCGCGGCGACGACCGGAGCGCGGCGCGGCATGGACGCCGAGTACCCTGCCTTCGAGCCCCCGCTCTGCAGCGAGCTCAAGCACCTGTGCAAGCGGCTGCAGGAGGCGTACCGCGAGCTGAAGGAGGACCTCGCGCCTTTCAAAGATGACCGCTACTACAGGTAGGCGCGGCGCGGCGGCCACCTGGGGGTGCCCCTGGGGCTTCCGGCCGCCGCTGTCGCCGCGGCCGCCTCCCCGACCGCGGCTGCGGCCCCGGGTCCCCACTCAGCCGCCTCGGCCGCGGGGCGCCCGGGCAGGGGCGGGGATTCGGGCTGCGGCGCGCTTGACCGGGGGTCAAGGGCAGATCGGGGAGCCGGGGAGAGGGGCGTTTTCCGCTCCCCCAAAGCTGAGCCGTGACTGTCGCATCCGGAGAAAGGGACCGCGGGCTTCGGTCCCCTCTTTGCTCCTCCCTCTGTCCCTCCGTCTTTCTCCCCCTCCCAGGCCCGCCGCCCCTGCCTCCGCTCAGGCCTTGCTGCGCCGGCTTTGGGGAGACGATCACTCCCTCTACAGCGTCGGGGCGGAGGGCCTTGGCCTCGGCTCTGAGGTCCTCAGGCCTCGGGCTTCGTGGAAACCTCTGCTGCGGCGGAGGCGCCGAGGGCCGGGGCTGGTGGTCTCAGGCTGAGTGGCACCGCGGCGGAAACGCTGCGGGAAGCCATGTATGAGCACTCCCCACCCCCACCCAAGGAGCTTTTGGGTTGGGCCTGCTCGTGTTCATTTCTGTCTCCTTCCCCTGGGGCCAAGGTGACAGCTGTGGGGACAGCAGACCCTTGCACAGGGCCCGCTCTGCCTCCCTGTGCTCTGCTGCCCCGATGGGAACGTGCGTGCGCTGCCACTGCTGGTGTGGCCGGATTCACCTCCGGGCCGTGCTATAAGGAAAGGACTCTACCCAGAGGCAGGAGACATAGAACCTAGATTGCTTCTGTTACCTACTAGCTCTGTGACCTGAGAAAGTCACCTCACTCTGTGCCTCGAGCTTTGTCATCTGTTAAATGGGAAGCTTGACCCAGAAGGTCTCCAAAAGTAGAGGTGCTAGTAATGATTTGCTTGCGCTGTGCTTAGGGCCGGCGAGTTGTTGCTGTACGAATAGTCGTGTACACATGCTCAGATGTATCACACTTGTCACTTATTTCCAAAAGCCGAATGGCTTCCTAGGGGATAATCAGCAATGCTTCATGACCACGGTTAGGATTACTGAGTGGAAAAGCCCATTTTTAGAAAAATGTAAAAGATCACATGATGTAGCTTTGAGATGAGACTCTCAATCTATCTAATGCGGCCTCCTGGGGCACCTGGGAGTAGATAAAAGAACCCAGAGAATTTCGAATCATACTTTTGGAATAAGATTATTTCCAATCTCTTTACCTACTAATTTCCCTCCACTCCGTTTTTTTTTTTTCCTATATATTTTCTGTTGCTGGGAACATTATGGCAAAGGAGCGAGTGAATAGTAAAATGGCCTCAGTGCAGGTAGCAGAGAGAGAACAAAGCCAGCCCAGTGGCTAATCTACAACTGGAACTTCATTGACCCATTTATTCAAGTAATAATTATTGGGCTTCTTCTATGTTCCTGCTGTTGTTCTAGGAGGTGTTGCAAATACAGCGGTGAGCAAGACAGACAGGGCCCCCACTGGCATGGGGATCACAGATAATAAGTGATTAAATGTTGCAATGAGTGCTAGGAAGATAATAAACCAGGTGACATGACATGACAGAGTGACAGGGTGCTACTTCAGGTGACATTTGTTTGAGAACTGAAGAATGAGGAGCTCACTAGACAATGAGCTGGGAAGAAAAGTTCCAGAAGAGGAAGGAGAAGTGCAAAGTCCCTGAGGCCATAATAACATTGTATTAATATATTCAAGGGACAGACAGAAGATCAGTGTGGCTGGAGCATTGTGGTCAGAGAGACGAGCAGGGCAGGTCGTGAAGAGCCATGAAGGCCAGACTAAGGAATACGGATTGTGTTAGAATTGCAGTGTGAAGCCACTGGAGGGTTTGATGTGGGGGAAGTGACATGAGCAATTTGGCTGCCTGTCCTACGGCAAGCCTTCACATCTTTGCTCAAGGAGCACCTTCCTTAGCTGAGTTCGGTCTTGAAGACAAATTCAGCACTGTTGAAAGGGATCGTAATGGTTTCTGCCCCCTGCCATGAGAACGAGTTGGCTGCAGAGTGCTTCCTAATGTTTTGTGTCGAGAGAACAGTTAGGCTGAATCACAAAGACTGTTTCATAGTGAGGTGTTTTTAGATCACTGAACTATCAACTATTGCTCCATTGAAGTTTTATATCAATGGAATGTACCTTTACAAAATGAGGTGAAATACTCTTGGGTTTCTAAGTTGGGAAGCTGCTAGTTACAGCTCCTGCATCTGTCTGGCTGGAAGCAGAACTTGCTACTATGTTGTTTGCTCCTCCTCTTCTCCCCGATTCGTTTCAGTATAGTGATTTGTGACTAAAATGCACCAGCCCTTTTTTTCCCTGGAGGACCAGGGACTCCCCTCACGTGACTGACAGTTTTCTCATAACGGAGAGGCAAGGAACACAGCTGTTAATGCTCCACTTTCAAAAGATGGGTGGCCCTCTGCTAGCAGGCCTGGTGTTTGCATATTAGCTGCATAATTTGGCATCACTGAAAGGCTGCAGCCATGTGATCAGGGGACACGTGGTCTTTTCTCCAAAATGATAGATGACAACTGTACTGCCTGCCAGGAAAGGGAACAGTGAGCTGGGGATGCAAGATCCTGGGTTCTAGTCCCAGTTCTACCCTTTGCCAATTCCCCAGCCATGGGGGAAACCCTTGAATTTCACTGGACAACCAATTTCCACATCAGAAAAATGAAACCCGTAAGTGTCATCTTCATAAGGATGTTGTAAGACTCCAGTGCTTTGGCGGGGCAAGGTGACTCACACTGTAACCCTAGCACTCTGGGAGGCCGAGGTGGGAGGATTGCTTGAGCTCAGGTGTTTGAGACCAGCCTGAGCAAAAGCAAGACCCCGACTCTACAAAATATAGACAAATTAGCTGGATGTCGTGGTGTGCACCTGCAGTCCCAGCTACTGGGGAGGCTGAGGCAGGAGGTTTGCTTGAGCCCAGATGTTTGAGGTTGCCGTGAGCTATAATGATGCCACCACACTCTATCCCTGGTGACAGAGTAAGACCCTGTCTCAAAAAACGAAAAAAAAAAAAAAAAAAGACTCAAGTGCTTTATGAAGAAAACACTAAAGATGCTTTCAGATACAGATGGCAAAACTAGAACAAGCCAGTCTAAACAATGAAGTAACGGATTGGGTTGTTGACCCAGCAGCTGGATTGGGTTGTTGACGTAATCAAATTCTTTCTTTTTAACTTGGTAGCAAATGGCTGCAATTGGCTCCTGAGGATCACTGGGGCTAATGCTTCTCATTCACACTCAGGGGTAGAACTGGCTGGCTGTGGCTCTCTCTAAAAGGAAAAGAATAGCCTGAAATCTACGGCAAAACTCCTCCTCCATACTCCCGCCAGAGTGGTAACAGTGAAGAAGACAAACGAGTTGACAAGGACATGGAACTTTCATACACTGCGGATGGGAGCGCAAATTGGTATAATCACTATAGAAACCATGTGACAGAATCTGCTAAAGTTAAACAAACAGACACATTCCCTTTGGCCCCACCTTTTCTCTCAGGCAGTTACCCTACGTGTCAAAGGACATGGACTAAAGTGTTCCTAACAGCACAAGCTGCAATACTTCTAGATTGGAAACTAGCCAAATACTCATCAACAGTAGACTGGATAAATACATTTGGCTTAGTCCGTAATGGAAGTTTATACAATGACAAACAGTTTACAACTATGCACAACAATAATAGTGAATCACACACACATAATGTCGATTAGAACAAGCCAGACACGAAGAGTACATGCTGTTAGATTCCATTTACATAAAACGGCCAGATGACTCTACACGGTTAGAAGGCAGGATAGTGGTCACCCTTAAAGGGACAGTTACTGGAATGGGGCAGAAGAGGGTTTTCTCTGAGCTGGTAACATTCTGTTCTTAATCTGCTCGCTGGTTGGATAGGTATGTTCAGTCTGTGAACATCTATCAAGCTGCATGCATGACATGTGTGCTTTCCTGTATGTGTTTTATATTTAAAGAAAACAAACCACTGCGTCTCATTGGATAATGACAGGGCCACTGGCCCTTTCTTGAGCACGTACTGGCAAGAGGATGGAATTAGACTTGGGCAGCTCAGAGACCCCAGCAGCTGCGGGGGGAGCCAGTTTTCCCTCAGGCATTGGTCTGCAGGGAGGAAGGGTAACAGCCACACCAGATGGGGTTCTGTGAGGACCCCCCATGGGGAATGAGTGCCCAGCAGGCAGCTGCTACATCCGGGGCATGAGGAAGCGCGGAGGGTGACAGGTGTGTTCCTCTAGAGCTCAGTTCTCAGAAGTTGGTGGCTGGCCGTTCTGCTGATCTGAACTTTGTTTCTCTTGTGATGACTGTAAAACACAGAAGCAACAGAGTCGGGCTTGAGTTTTCCTGGGCCGTGAAGATACCCAGGAGTGTCCTCATCCAAGCGACTCTCAGAAGCAACATTCCATCACCTCCTGAGGGCGTGTGGGCCATGCCTCAGTCTCTCTGGCCATTGTCGCGGGCACATCGAGAGCGGAGGCTGTTTTAGTGCAGGCTTCACGCTAGCCTAGCTTGGGACTCAGGTGCCGAATGCCCGGTTACTCAGCTGGGAGACATTAACGACACCCATGAGAAATCAGAGCGTGGGGCGCCGGCATCAGCGGCAGGGGGATGGGGAGATCAGGGGTTCCTGGAAGCAGCTGGTGGATGTTTTAAAGATACAGATACCCAGGCCTCGCGCTCAAGGGTTCGGGCGTAATTGGCGGGGCTGGATCTCTGGCAGGCTGGAGAACCCATGAGGGGTGCGTGGACCATGGGAGGGCAGCAGGCTGAGCGGCCGGGGCATCCCTCTCCCCCGGGACCTGCCCACAGCAGCAGGAGGGGCAGGCAGGAGCCGGGGCTGCCTGTCCCCATACAAAGCTCGGGCAGCTGTCAACCATTGCCTGGCCCACGCTCTAGGCGGCCCTTCCTTTCCAGACTGCTCAGGTGACAGCCTTAGAGGCCAGAGCGCCACGTGTTCTGTTTAAGGCAAACCCACATCGCTCCACCCTGACGCAGCTGTACGGATTTGTCGTGAGCGTTTCGGTGGACCGTCTCTTCTCCTCGTTTCTAGTTATCAGAGGCGCGCCACTGTAGCTACTGGCTGGCAGCTCTCTCTATCTTTGTTTCTTTTTTGTTAGGAGGAGACGGTGAGTATCTCTCATGCAACTGTGATTTTGGAAGCAGCTCTCTGTCTCCATCGATTCAAAGTTGGACAGATAACTTCATTCAACTTAAATGCTCAGGGGGACTTGGGCTTAGGCCTGGCTCAGTGATGGAGGCAGGTGTGTTGTTTTCTACTTGGGACCACGCGTGGGCCCCGAGGGGCCAGTGGCGGATGCCAGGACAGGTCGAGAGCCCCAGACACAGCCGTGTCTGAGAGCAGCGCCCAGGGGGCAGTGTCGAGCCTCCCCCAGTCCGGCCGGCTCTCTGCGTCCCGCACCGGTCTTGCTCCATGAATCACTCCGGCCTGTTCTTATGTCTCAGTCGTCCCCTCGACCTTGATTTCTTCCCGTCCGCCTGCAGCTCTTTGTCCACACGAACTTCCCTCAGCCCGGCCTCCTTTGGGAGCAGCCTCACTGTCTTCTTGACCACGTGGCTGGCTGGTTTTCCCCACGTTGGGTTGTCACATAAATTGGAGGCATGATCATAGCTAACTGCAACCTTAAACTCCTGGGCTCAAGCGAGCCTCTTGCCTCACCCTCCTGAGTAGCTGGGACTATAGGCAAGTGCCACTACGTCCAGCTAAATTTTAAATTTTTTTGGTAGAGCTGGGATCTTGCTATGTTGCCCAGGCTGGTTTCAAACTCCTAGCCTCAAGCAGTCCTCTTGCCTCGGCTCCCCAAAGCACTGGGATTACAGGCATGAGCCACTGCACCCAGCACAAGCCAGGCAGAGCTATTGCCCATACAGCTGAGTTGTTTTTTTTTTTTTTTAAAGCTGTATCTTGCTCTGAATTGGGAGGAAAAAATAGAGAGACTAATTTCCTGGACAGCAGAGCGAGTATAACGTCCCCGTCTGTTCATCATTTGGCCGCAGTGATGACTCAGCTCTGGCAGTTTAAGAGCATCTCTTGGCCGGGCGCTGTGGCTCATGCCTGTAATCCTAGCAATCTGGGAGGCCGAGGAGGGGAGATCGCTCAAGGTCAGGAGTTCAAAACCAGCCTGAGCAAGAGCGAGACCCCCGTCTCTACTAAAAAAAAAAAAGTAGAAAGTAATTAATTGGCCAACTAAAAATATATAGAAAAAAAATTAGCCGGGCATGGTGGCGCATGCCTGTAGTCCCAGCTACTCGGGAGGCTGAGGCAGGAGGATCACTTGAGCCCAAGAGTTTGAAGTTGCTGTGAGCTAGGCTAACGCCACGGCACTCTAACCCAGGCAACACAGTGAGACTCTGTGTCAAAAAAAAAAGAGCATCTCTTGCCTGATGATAGCAGAGCAGGGCGGGGCTCTGAGGCTGGACGCCACCTTGTCCCTGGCTAGGCCTCTGGATCAGCCTCAGGGCCACCGTAACAAACACACAAACTTGGGGGCTTAAACAGGAATTTACCGTCTTGCAGATCCGGAGGCGGGAAGTGGCAAATCGAGGTGCTGGCAGGGGCGGTCACTCCGGTGGGCTGTGGGGAGCATCTGCCGCGCCTCTCCCGGCCCTGGCAGCGCTGGTCCTCTCAGAGGACTATGGGGAGGCAGGACCCGGGACACTGCTGCCTTAGGCCATGAGGGGAGTGGGAGAGGGGTGCTCTCGTGTGACTCCCTCTGCAGGCGTCACTCCCCTGGAGCCGGCTGTGCCCACTGCCGCCCTGCCTGCACCAGGGTCCCTGCCACATCCCTCCTCCTCCCCCCCACCCCTACTTGAGTTACGTGGCTCAGGGCAGACCTGAGACATCAGGATAAAGCCCCCTGTTCTGCAGGTTCAAGGCCAAAGCAGAGGATGTCTTTGTGACCCTGGGACCTGCAGCTGGCCTGACCCACCCTGTGCCTGGCACTGCTTACCCCTGCCCTTACGATTTATGGCAAATTGAGGATCTCGTTTGAGCAGCGCTTGGTTTCTTCTGTAGGAAGCAGCTGGGGCGAAGGCTGATCTCCTGCTGCCGGGAGCAGAGCTCTGAAGGGGGGACCCGAGCCACCCCAGGGCCCCGACGCCGACAGGGGACGCAGTGCACAGGTGCGCGGGCGTGGTCCTGCCAGCCCTGGCTCCTAGGGAATGAAGGAACCAAACAGGACTTGGAGAAAACGCTATGAGGAGGCACGGCTGTGCTCTTTCTGTTCTTTTTTTTGTTCTTTTTTTTTTTTTAATTTAGGGCTTTTCAAAAAATCTTTTGAGATTAGGGTCTCACTGTATTGCCCAGGCCAGAGTACAGTCATCATGGCTCACTGCAGCCTCAAACTCTTGGGCTCAAGCAATCCTCCTGCCTCAGCCTCCCGAGTAGCTGGGACTACAGGTGCACGCCACCATGCCCAGCTAACTTTTCTGTTGTTTGTAAAGACAGGGAGGGTCTTGCCGTGTTGCTCAGGTTGGTCTCAAACTTCTGGCCTCAAGTGATCCTGCCATCTCAGCCTCCCAGAGGGCTGGGATTACAGACACCAGCCCCCCCCCCCCCGCTCCTTTTTAATACACCCGCGTGGCTGGGAAAGTGCCCTCGTGGCTATATTTGCTCATGGGGCAGCACGTCTCACAAAGTCGTGTCGATGTTCAACCTTGAAGTCTGGTCAGGAGTTGAAGATGGGGTTTGCTTCTAAGTGAAGATAATCACCAGTCTCCCAGGCGTGTCTGTCTAGCGTGACTGCGGCAGCCTTTCTGATGTGTAACCCCATGCTGGGGGTGAGGGGCACAGAGCCCCCAGTTTAGGATTCAGGCCAACAGAGATTATTTCCAAATCAATCTGGAAAGGGCAGGCATGCCTTCTGCCTTGAGGTGGTGATCTAGGAGCTCCGGAAACGGAGGCCGAGTTCAGCTGCTGCAAGGTGTGATGCAAAACAAAAGCCATTCCCTTGGGCTACAATAGAAATTAGAACATATTAGAACTTCTCTGTAGTTCTCACAGTTGAGAGCCATGTCAGAGACACCTAGTGGCCTTCGTTGTCACTTTATTAAAATACGGTACTGCAGCATTTAAGACTATTGGTTGCGAGTGCTAGTTTCCGCCCCAAAGAGGGAATTTATTACAAGAGTTCAAGGGTAGTTCACGGAACCAAAGGGCAAAACGGCAGCTGGACCCAGGAAGGAGCCGGCACCGGCAGTGCAGACTCCACGGCTCCATCTTTCTGCCCTCTCTCCCCAACGCCCCAACCACTGGTTCTCACATCTGCTGCACATTGGAATTCCTTGGGGAGCTTTGACAATCCTGGTGCCTCCGCCCTACTTCAGATCTGATTTAATTGGTTTGGGTTTAGCCTGAGCACTGGGCTTTTTTTAAAGCTCCCCACGTGATTCTAATTTCAGCAAATTTTGAGATCCATTGTCCCAAACTAATTGGCTCCTCTGTCCTTTTGTCTCCTCTGCCCAGGAGCCCCCAGTCACACTCCTCCCTTCTCCTGCCTACCCTGCCCGGGCAGCGGGAGGAGACCCTGCCAGGCGGGCTAAAGTTAGTGGAAGTCCAAGCCCCGAAGTCCTGCTGGGTCTTCCCAGGCCGCTCGTTCCCCAGTCTTTGTGACCACGATTCCAAACCCTCCACCTATTCGCCCTGGATTCAGCTGGCAGGCCCCCTCTTCCCCTTGGCATTGCCCGTATCCACCCCCACGCCCAGCCTTGGCTTCTTGCCGTGCTTCCTGCGCCGTCCCGGGGAAGGTGGGGGGCAGCCCCTGCCCTCCGCCCCCGCAGACCCCGCAGCCCGGGTGCTGACCGGAGAGGCGCGTTTGCCCTGGCTGACTGGACTGGGCCCCACGGCCCCGCTGGCTGCACTGGGTGACGACCTAGAGGTGTAAGTCAGACTCTGGCCTGAGGGAGACAGGTGACAGGACAGAGTCAACAGATTGTTTCCAAACGCTGCAATCTCTGTCGTTCTCTCCGGTGCCCTCCTGAAAGATTAAGCAAGCGGCTGTGTTTGCACCCCACATCCACGCCCCCGCCGCCCCGCCGCACTGCGTTCTCCCTCCTTCCGGCTTCCCTGGGATCCTACCATTTCCGACAGGACCAGCATGGAAGCCTCTGCCTCGGGTTCTGTTTTAGAGAGAACCAAGCTAGGACGTCCTTTAAATGTTGAGACAATCTTGCCCAGTAACTCATAGAAAAAACATGGGCTGGGAGTAGACTGACCAACTGTCCTGGTTTGCCTGGGACAGAGGGGGCGCTGGGGACATGAGACGTTCGGTGTTGACGTTTGGAAAGTCCCAGGCAAACCAGAACCAGCTGGTGGCTCTAGCCTCCAAATCGTGTACTCCCCGGCCCGGCAACTCCCTTCCCTTTGCTGCCGTGGGAAGGTGTCCCCCATTCTCTGCACTGTCAGAAAACAGGTGGGCATGGCACTGGTCACCCGGCACGTCCAGTTGAGTCATTTGTTCCATACACATGTGTTGGGTGTCTTTCTGCCCCGGGCTGGCTGCCAGGTCCTGGGAAGAGGAGGACAAGTAAAAGCTGGCACAGTGACGTCACAGGGGAGAACAGTGGAGTGGCACTGTTCAAACTGGACGTAAATTAAAATACACGTTTCGGTCTGATAAATTGGGGCCGATGCTTAGAAACTCCTCGACTAGCAGAGGCCGCAAAGGGGCAGGGCGGTGTTGTTCTGGTGACTGATTCCTGCTCGGTGGAAGGCCCTGGAGCTCGCGGGGGACACGGGGCTCCCCTGCTCGCCTTGCTGGGCCAGCCAGAGCGTGTGGGGGCAGGGCCGCGCCTGCTCACCAGGCTTTGCTATTGCAAATGCCAGAGACCAGCAGGGGCCCAGCAGCATAAGGGCATTTGTTTCAATGGTTGCAAAGGGGGCAAAATGAGATAATATGTGTATGCTCCTTAGCATGGTAGTAAACTTTATAGTGATTCTGGAAGTTCTGTGAGTAATTATCTCACCTTGGAGATGAAGGAAAGAGAAGAAGAAAACATAATGTTTGTCCACAGGCTTCAAGACTATGGTAGTGTTCCCTAAATAACAAACAGAAAGAGGTTCTCTACAAGAAAATGATTATTTATTCTGGAGTAGAGCACTGCAACAGGAATATGCATTCCATAGTAAGTTATGTGTGTTTTCAGGGAGGTAAAGGAAGGTGAAAGCTTTTAAAGGAAAAATAAGGAGGATTATATCATTGTTTTGAGGTCATTATCCTTGGCTACAAGAATCACTAACAAGGGTGATGCCAGTCTGAGGCTGGATAGCCAGTTGCTGGGCAGGTGTCCTCGCAGAAGGGTTTTTGTAGGTAAAGTGTGATGGCCTTTGTGCAAGGTTGCGGTTTTTGCAGAGTCTTTTGTGATAGTTTTTGTCATCAGGCATTTACGCATGAGAACCCTCTCTTTGTAGCCTTCCCAGCTTTATTGGTCAGGTTTGTTTTTTTTTTTTTAAACACAAGTGACTCCATTTTGATTCTGACAACTTTCACATTCCCTCTTTTGATCAAGATCTTTCTCTGAAAGCGTCAACGGTCACTCTTCCAGTCACTGTTCCGTGGTTAGGCTTTGTTGTACCTCGGTGCCGGGATGGACCTGTCTTGGTTGCTGGTCCGATCCCATGTTGGAAGGAGTGAATGGCAGCTAGAAGTCCGTGTCAAAGCCCTTTTAGCCACATTCGAGCAACAAGGGAGGTAAGAAGAGAGTGGCTCTCAGGCTAAGTCTCCCTGGAGTCCATTACTAAGTTCAATTCTGTCTGTTTCATAGTCTTTTGCCATCGTCTTAATAGTGCTGGGCCAGCATAAGATGTTAGTTGTACTTCTGAAAAAATTTAACAGGTAACAAAGACAAAGTTTCAAAAGGGAAAACACAAAGTAAAAGAACAGAAATACCGAGATACCAGTTGGCAGGATAGTTTTGAGCCATAAACCTAGGCATAAAGGCAACCGATTGAATAAATCAAACGACCACTGTCCTGCTGAGTGCGAAGGTAGCACTCAGCGGGGTGAGAGTCTCAGGATGAGATGGAGTCTTGTTCTCATGTCTTGGGAAAAGCTGTCTAGAGCGTGGAAATGTCAACTTCTTGTCCTGGTTTGCAGTTTGAATGTTTCTGGTTATGACGTCGGGTGGTTTGGTGATTTTTGTGTGACCCATACATTGAGCGTGAGACTTGTTGCTTAAGATTTATCTAGTTTCGGCTATAGGGATCAGGAAGAGAGTAGTTCCTGATTTTAGAAATTCCATAGAAGAAAGTTGAGTTGGAAGACTCTACAAGAACTCAGAATTAGTCTAGTATATGGGTAAATAAGAACTCAGCCACAACGGACAGAGCTACAGTTTAATAACAGGTATTTTACAGGTTTTTTTGAGGAACATAACTTTTTTTCTTTACACTAATCGCATATGAATCTCAGACTTGTAAATCCTTTGAGGTTAGGAAGCCAAACAAAGGCAAATTTTAGATTTTATCTACAGTCTTAAGGTTTCCAGTCATGCCGGGAAATGACAGTTTTTATTTATTTACTGTAAGGCTGGGAACTCGTGAAGTTAAACATTCTATGCACATTTTCAAGTATAACATTTCAATCAAAGCCTTGCTAATATAACCAATGTTTCTAATTTTATTCTGCTATAGAGAGCAAATTGAATTAATTTTTTTTAATTAATCCAAATTTTTATTGAATTTGAATTAATGCAAATAACCATATTTTTATTGAATTAATGCAAATAACCATATTGCCATAAGAATTCTCAGGAATAGTTTTGACATTTTGGAGGAACCAAGTAGGGAGAAAAAGCCAATGCTTCAACCTTTGTTCACGAATGTACACTTTACCAAATTGTTGTAAACTATATATAGCTTAAGAGAAAAAAAAGTCCTTAAATCTAGAAAACAAAACATTTAAGTAAAGAACCAATAATGTTTTAAATAAAAGTCATAAAAACATTATCTTTATCAGTTACTTAATCTCATGTGATTAATTTTTGTCCTGCCTGATCTCAATTAGCAGTTTCATGAAACCATCAGTCTTANATAAAAGTCATAAAAACATTATCTTTATCAGTTACTTAATCTCATGTGATTAATTTTTGTCCTGCCTGATCTCAATTAGCAGTTTCATGAAACCATCAGTCTTATTATTCTGGGAATGGTTTTTAGTCCATTGATCTTAAGGTTATTAGAAGTCTGTGTTCAAGAGTGCTTATTCGAGTCTTTTCCAGGAAAAGCAATTTTGAACTATAGCTAATTATAAGTGCGTTTAAAGAAAAATCAAAACAATAACTGGATGACAAAACTTGGAATAGCCATGGTTAAAAATCTGATAAAAATTCATTGTAATCAGCAATTGACAAGGAAATTTAGTTATTTGTATTACACACAGCATTAAAAGATAAACAGAATGACGACTGACAGTGTCACATCAGGACCATTAGACTTTTATAAACTTTACATCATCTTTAGAATACATCAATAACATCTCTATACAAATATAAGTTTAAAGTAGATTTCACATAACAACTACAATTATCAGTGATAACATATTAGATTCTTATGAATTTATGAAATGCATATTAACATAACCATAACTGTAACTGAAAGAAGACTTGGTACCACACTTATCATTGATAATGTTTCCCATATAATTTACCAAATAAGTCTAATCATTAATATTTCTTTAAGATATGAGAGAACATTTTTGAGGTTCTCCAGGGGCTCAACTGGTAAATCTCAAAGTTAATTTTAGGTCAAAAGACTTAATTTAGAATTTTGATCCTGGGGAAACCTGCCAAAGATATCAAAAAGGTTAAAATACTTGCTCAAAACAAGATCATAGATCACTGTGAAGTAACAGTCATTTGTTTAACCAGAGTGATACTCAAAGACTTTAAACGCAAAGCAAAAGGTGTGTGCATTAAAAAACCTTAGCCTTTTTAAAGCTCAGTTTCCTAAGTAATAAAAAACTTAATAAAGATAACACAGGAAATTATCTAATGCTATATAAGTTCTTTTTTTTTTTTTAA